>CAHIKZ030003358.1:405000-680000 GCA_903632075.3 Acanthosepion pharaonis | reverse complement strand
CTCGTTTTTATATGCAAATTAGTATTTAAATTATTTTAGTTTGGGATTAATTTGGGTGTTATAAATTTAAATAACATGAGGTTATGAATTTAACCGAAATCTTACAATTTTTGAACATTCCATATATATATATATATATATATATATATATATATATATATATATAATTTAGATGTATTATGTCTGTTTATTTTAGTTTTAATTTTTTCAAGTCCATGAATTAATTCCTTAGTGGAAAATTGATTAGGAAAAATTCAAAAATTTTTCAAATATTTTTCCAAGTACTTTCAATTTCATCTGAGACCATCTTCAGGGCGTTAAAATATCTGTAGATTTGTATATAGTACCTTAGTAAATTCAATATATTTTTTCACTGTTCAGTTCAAGCGTTCCAAATTCGAACATGCAAAAGGGGGTCACTTTTGTAATTTTTTATTTTAATATTTAAAAATGGAAAATTGTTTTAGTTTTTTAGTTATAATATTTTAATTTAGTATTTTATATAAAACCTTGTTGCTTCAAATATTTAAGAATATTTTTCCTATAATCCTAGTTGACTTTGTTTATTTAGGGTTGCAATTCTCTTATATAAAGAGCTTTCAGAATTTTAAGTTTTTGCTTATTATTATTATTTTGATGAAGTACTAATGTATTTCCGACCAATATCTGTCTAAACTGTCAATGTGGACATGAATGTTCCTTTGAATATTCTGATCTTGAATTATGCGTATTCAAGTGAAACGTAAGCCGACACGTCAATTAAATCGTTGACTTGAAAAGATTAAAACTAAAATAAATAGACATAATACATCTAAATTATTTAACCAAACCTGCTTGAATGAAAAGATGTTGCCTAAACACACACACACACGCGCACACACACGCGCACACACACAAACACACATATATATATGACATGAAAAATAACTCACCCACCTCCAACCTCTGAGCTTACTTTTCTATTTAGCGTGGATCTGACATTTAATTGGTTAATCAAGACACACCCACAAGGTAACACTTTGTTTTCAAACTTCCTTAAAAATCATTTAATCACCAGTTACTTACCATTACCTGAAGAAGTACAATCAAAATATTGAAAGATGAAAGCTTTTGTGTAGCGATTTCAATGCTTTTATTATAATCTTTTATAATAAAATTATATATATATATATATTTATATATATATATATATATATATATATATATATATATATATATATACATACAAATGAGAGAAAAAGACGGATTAAAATCCACTTTTGTTGCATTTACATTTAAAAAAAGTGCTCTTATAAGAGATTAGAAGACATGTTGAAATTATTACTCACCATCGCCTGAAGAAGTACAATCAAAGTATTGAAACATGAAAGCTTTTGTGCAGCGATTTCAACTTGTTTTTATTATAATCTTTTATAATAAAAGTAATATTATATTGCTGTACTTTGTATTGAGCACTTTTGTAAAAGTAAATGCTACGAACAGTGGTATTTTACTCCATCTGTTCTTTCTCTAATTTGGATCTATCTATCTATCTATCTATCTATCTATCTATCTATATATATATATATGCATTTATGTATAAGTATATGTACTAATAGATTCTACTCCCACGCATTTATCTACTCGAACAATAGTCAAAAGTGAATTTGTGAATGTCTACCATTTTGTTTTACTTTTTATTTCTTCTATCCCATCACTCCAGGTTCATTGAAATCGTTAATGGTGATCACAACCCTGTGAACGCCGGAATATTGAAAACAAAAAGGATGAAAATAAACTACAACGATTGGACTGCATGTGAATCTGATTCCTCCATTTGATCCGTGATTCGCTAATCAAGCATCTTCGCTGATTTGTGATTGGTTGATCAAGGGAGGTAACTTGCTCTTTGATTAAAGTGAGCCAAGCGTCCCATTTGCAGTCAAAACTTGGCTAACGGAATTATATGTTCGGTGTTTTCTTTTTTTTTTTTTTCTCCGAGGAATGAGAGTGATTGAATTGGATCAGTTGCGATCTTGAGACGAGAGTTCTAAAAACAAAACAACAAAATGAGAAAAGCAGAAGAAAAATCATTTTTACCTAACAGAATTATTAAAGGAAACGATGGTCGAAATTAGCCTTTCGTGGTCTTTCTCTTACTCATTACTAACTTTTCATTGGAGAAAAGAAAATAATGACTTAGCTAGCAATTCTGATTCGTCTCTTTTGGTTTTTCTTTCAAATTTGGGCTGATTTACATTAATACCAATACTGTGGCTGACCATTGCATTTTTTTATTGTCTTACACTTTGTTTTACTCGTTCCAATGTTTTTTGCATTTTCGAAAATTCTTCCTTTTCTTTTCTCATGGTTTTCCTACATTTCATCTATTGTATTTTTGCCACCAGTTTTTAATTCTCTTCTTTTTCATCTCGTCTGTCTTTTTCACTTCTCCCTTCTCTCCAGTCTTTCATTTTTATTCTCTTCTTTTGAGTAGCCTCGTATTTTTAAAAAAAATTCTTTTGTCTCTTTTTCTCTAAATATGACTTCTTTTTACTTTTCCATCCACTTCGATTGCGTCTTTCCTTCTGTTTACACACTTTCCCGCCTTTTATTTATCTCTTCTTCATCCTAATTTTCTTTTTATATTAGATTTTCATTCTTTTTCTTTTCACTTGACCAATCAGCATCAACATTAAACACTTTATCAATGTGTTCGGCTAAATTTACATAATGAAAACGTGTGAAGCAGGCGATAATGAAATCACGCTAATGTGAAGTCATGTTCGATTCGAATTTATATCATGACTCTTTGTTTCTTTTTTCTTTCCTTCTTTCTTTCATTCTTTCTTATGCCTAATTTATTTGGGTTCTCAGATGTTCTTTCTTTCTTGCTCCTAATTTATTTAGTAACATGTAAACACATACCTTTACCTTCTTTCTTTCCTAATTTATTTAAAAAAATCTTACATGTTCTTTCTTTTTTTCTTTTTTTCTTTCTAATTATTTGGGATATCATGTTCTTCCTTTCTTTCTTTTTCTTTCCTTTCTTTTCCCTAATTTATTTCGTAAGTCGTATTCACTTCCTTTCTTCCTCCTTTCTCTCTTTCTTTATTTATGATCACACATTTTATTTCTTTCCCTAATTCATTTCATAACTTCTATGCACTTCTTTCTTTCTTTCTTTCTTTCTTTTATCACCGTTTTCTTCTTTTTTGAATTCTTTTTCTTCATTCCGTAACATTTTCTGACATCTTTTCCCATTCTCTATTTCTTTCATCCATTCGCTCATTTCAGCAACATAATAGTTTGGTAATTCTTTTCTCGCTCTACTTAATTCCTTTCTTCAATTGATCTTTTGTTTTTGGCCACCCAATGAAATCCTAGAGAGTCGATTCAATCAAGTACCATGGGAAATTCAGAGTTAAATTGCAAACTCTTGTAATTAATAGACCGATACCCCTGTGTTAAACTACGTGCAGTGTTCACGCCTTTTCTCGTAATGTCTCGTTTTCTCCGTGGTTTTAAGAATCAGCACACGTGCTAAATCGCTTAAAAGAAAATGAGAGAAGAACTATCTCAGTGAATCTTTCGTCGTTTTTTCTTTTTCTTCATCTAGAGGTGGGCGATCATTGCTCTCCACAATTTCCTGTCCTTTGTAGCTCTTAGTAAGTTTTCTTTCTAACTCTTCTCATCGCTGTTATGCCGACCATTTACACAAATTCGTCAGGTAGATTATGGCATCCTTTCCTCTGTCCATGCCTTCAATATGTCCTGTGAGTGTCGAATTTCCCAAGCACTCTGTCCTCATTATGTGCCTTAGAAATTTAAACTTTCTTTCTGATTCTGTCAAATGTTAAGCTTTATTTTTTATCATGGCTGTCCACAAATTCCGGTCTTTTGTCGCTCCATTATTATCCCTCTATATTTTTCAGGACGTGGGTGATCTCAGCTCTCCACAACATGCTATCTATCCTATCTTTGTCTGCTCTAAGCAACGTTGCATCTTTTACCATGCCCCATTGTGTAATTTATTTGGGATAACATTCTTTCTTTCTTTCTTTCTTTCTTTCTTTCTTTCTTTCTCCTAATTTATTTTATAACTTCTTTCTTTCTTTCTTTCTTTCTTTCTTTTCAGTCAGTATTCTTCTGCCTATCTTCATCCCGACTTTCTTTGATCCTTCTTATCATTTAGTTTCTTCTGTCTCTCTCTCTTTCTTTCTTTCAAATTATTTTTTAAGTCGTATGCACATTCTTTCTTTTTTTCTTTCTTTCTTTCTTTCTTTCTTTCTTTCTTTCTTTCTTTCTTTCTTTCTTTCTTTCTCCTAATTTATTTTATAACTTCTTTCTTTCTTTCTTTCTTTCTTTCTTCTAATTTATTTTATAACTGCTTTCTTTCTTTCTTTCTTTCTTTCTTTCTTTCTTTCTTTTAATTTATTTCATAACTTCCATGCACTTTCTTTCTTTTACCATGTCCTACTGTACCATTCCTTTAGACATTAATTCAGATAAACTCATTAAATAGGACATACGGGATTTCCACTGTTTCTCTTGTCTTGACTATGTCTTGTGCGTATTAAACTCTCTAAGCCCTCTTTCCTAAATATTTGACTACAATCAAATGACGCTAATAACAATGGTTCACGTTCGATCGCTGTAGTTAAGGGGCTTTGAGCCTGGGAAATATTTAAATGCGGGGGCGTTTGGGAGCACAGAATCCTGTCAGTAACCTCGTTACAATCTGAAATACGTTTCGGTTTTAAATAACCCATAAAGTATTGATTAACCATAAAACATCCTCAAATCAATTAATCAATCTATCAATGAAGCCTAAATATGTATCCCAGTGGTTTTAAGTTTGCCTCAGAATTATAAAATTCTTTGTAGTTCCTATTTTCCCCTCAAAAAATATATATTAATATAGATTTAATGGATCAGCAGAATATATGACATCACAGAACTTGTTGCCAGACTCTTGTGCAATTGAATTGAAACAAAAAGAATAATTCCGTTATTATTTATTTTTTCGTATTTTCCAATGGAACCTGACCCATTCCACATGTTAGTACTTCGTAATTCCATTCCATGAAGTCTTTCCATGTAGATGGATCACACATTCTCGATTGAATTTAAATCAGGAAAGTTTTCGAGCCAGTCTATATGTTGAAGCTTGGATAAGCATGGAATAATAATAATACAACACAAAATGTACGTAACAAAATATATTGAAACAAGGAAAAGGTACACAATATTTACAGTTAGTTTTGGTATATTCTTGGGAAGACTGTTCCTGTAGAATGGGTTGACTTAATCGCAGTCGGGCAGAGTCTCGGGATTGGGATCTCTTGTTCCTTCCCTCGTCTTCCCGGTACCAACCCATATTTATATGGTTGGTACTCCACTATGTAAATTAGGTGGATCCTACCACAACAGTATAGTACTTTGATCTTTTTTTTATTATTAAAGCTTGCATTATTTTTAATCTATTATTTAAACCTGGTTCATAAATAATTACATCGGTTACACAACCACATGCTTATCCAGACGTCTTACGTTACACCTATCTGATCACAGCTCCATTAGAACCGATTTAAACACACACACAGATTTACCAGACTCCATTAGGAACATACTAGTAGAAAACAAAAATATATTAACTGCATCCACCTGCAAAAAAAGACTAAAAATATGGAAGCTTTAATAATAATAAAAAATCCAACTCTTAACAATATTAACTACGAACACATCCACAACGTACTAACCGTATTCGGAAATTAAAACATCCCTACCACACACTAAGACATACACAGAACGCACACAGTCAAGTAAGCTGAAAAATCGAATCATCCTTGATAATGGCTAAAGGTATAGCCGAAAGCGCTCGGAAATATAAAACATTTGGACAGTTCTTACACACTCTTTGTCCAGAAAAGAAAGCTCTTGTTAGAACACAAGAAAAATTAAATAAAAAGCTTACCGTAGTACCTTGTCTCTCGATATATATATATATATATATATATATATATATATATATTATAAATTAATTGATTTAAAATATGGTTTTTCCGCTACACATTTCTAAAATGGATGGAACTAATGTCTTTAATTTAATTACAAAATTAAATTCGGGGCTTTTAGCTTCCATTTTTGAAACATGGTTAGAACTGTGTAGCGGAAAAAACATATTTTAAATCAATTAATTTATAATATTAATGCTCTGTAAATTTACATTGAGCACTATTTTGTAAAAATAAAAATATCTATAAGAACACAGGATTATATATCTTACTGTTCTTTCTTTTTTTATTTATATTCATATATATATATATATATATATATATATATATATATATATATATATATGCAAACATATATATATATATATAGGTAGCATATTTTCATTCATGCATGTTTAATTGAATAATATAGACATATTATGTCTATATATTCCATGAGAATTCTTTGATTCTCTTATCGGTTCCTTGATGTTAAGTTGAAATTCATCAACGAATACACCATAGTTTTTGTTAACCAAAGTACTTTCGATCTGCGCTAAGATCATCCTCAGGGATGAAGTGCGAAGTCAAAATTATTGTAGCTGTAATCGTTGTGATGGTGTGTTTTGTAAACACGCGTGTATTCCTAAATGCTAATAATTAAAATCTATTCTGAAGTAAAGTACATGTCCTAGACCTTAAAAAATATTTGTCCCGTTTTTGTACTAATCGTTAAAAACTATTCTGCATTACTAATCCTAGTGCTAAAAAACGTATTTAAATAAAGTACATGCCTTAGTGGTTTGAAAATATTCTGAAGAACATGTCTTAGTGCTTAAAAACTATTCTGAAGTACCTGTTATATAGCTTTCAGACACTGTCCAACAGTGCTGCATGGTTGGATCATCTATCGAAGTAAATGGTCTATTCGACGCTCTGTTTATGATTGGCATTCTCGTCTTACTAGATCAATATTGTCAGAATAGTGAGTTCGTTTCTTAGTCGGTGCGCCTTACTTTCACCCTTGTGCCACATCTGCGCAACGCTTAGAAAATGAACATCTCACGAAGTAGATATTATCAAGGCCACCTCCTTGACAACTACACAAATGGTCGGATTTGAACACAGGTCTCATTGTTCAAACTTATTCGACTATACGCCAACAAAAAAGAAAGAAAAAAAGAAAGAAAGAAAAAGAAAGAAAGAAAGAAGAAATGAAAGACAGATAAAAGAAAGAAAGAAAGATGAAAGAAAGAAAGATGAAAGAAAGAAAGAGAAAGAATGAAACAAAGAGAAATGAAAGACAGAAAAAAAAGAAAGAAACATGAAAGAAAGATAGAAAGAAAGATGGAGTACTCAAAATTCTGAGGTCATGTCTCAAGTATAAATACAAGCAGGAAAATGGCATCACACGGAGAAATAATGTTAAAAAAAAAACGAAAGAAAAAAATAAAATAAGAAGAATAACAGATGTGTTAAAAAAATTAATAAAAAAAGAATGAATAAATGGATAAGAAATAACTTTTACCAAATTTAGACAGTTTTACCAGAATAAATAAATGTCAATCCTGTTTTCACAAAACGCTTCTGGTGGTGAGGATTTCCATTATCTTTCTCCAAAGATATCAACTCCAAAATGGCCGCCAAATGCTGACAGAGCTCGATTAACAACATCGAGAAGAAAAAATGTGGCAAAAACACCACAGAAACGGTGTCATTATTTGGAGACAAGCTTTTACGCAGCAAGCTAAAGAAACTGCAGACAGTGCAAAATTGAGTCGAGTGAAAGTAGCCAGCGAAGACATAAATGATTCTATTAGGCTTATTACACATCCACTTAGTGTAAAAAGAACTCCTCAAGAAGAAAAAGAAGAAGAAAAGATAAAAATGGACGGAAAAGGGTAATCAAAAATAAGAATAGAATGAAAAAAATGAAAGAGAAGAAAGAAATTAAGAGAGAAATAAAAAGAAGGAAAAAGCAACAGAAATGAAAAAAAATGAACTAATTAAGGAAAGAAAAAAGGGAAAAGAAGAAAATGAAAGAGAAATAAGGAAGGTTTAAATATTGAAAAAGAGAAAATCAGACAGGCGACAGAATGAAACAATAAAAAATCTCTTGCGAGTGAAACGATAGAACGGCGAAAAAAAAAAGAAATTGAAAAAGAAAGATAAAAAAGAATAAAATGGTAATAAAAAGAAAACAAAAACAATAGAAAGAAAATCAAGATGAGAAGGTAAAAGGATAAAAGTGAATGTAGTTAATAAGATGAATGAATTGAGTAAAAAGGAATAAACTATCTCTTTTTTCCTTTATCACTCCCCTTCTTCTCAGGACTGTAATATATTAAAGATAATTTTTTAACAATATAGAAATCTCTCTCTCTCTCTCTGTACATTCATCTATAAACTTTTTGATTGTTTTATTATATTTAAACAATAATGAATCGGAAGAACAATATTCTTAATTAATTTGATAAAGCGTGACTGAATGAGTCAGGTAATGCCTGGAGTGGTACAGCAAATCGACCAACCTACTAGAAAAACATAGCTAAAGGTAAAGAGAAAAGAAGAAAATGAATGAGAAATCAGGAAGGTATGAATATTGTAAAAGGGAAAGTCAGGTGTGCGATAGAATGAAAGAATAAAATCTCTTGTGAGTGAAACCATAGAATACAGAGAAAAAAGTAATTGAAAAAAAAAAAAAAACAGAAAAACAAAAAAAACAAAATGGTAACATGGTAAACAAAAAGAAAAAAAACGAAAGACAGAAAATCTAGATGAGAAGCCAAAAGGAAAAAATTGAATGCAGTTAATAAGATGAATGAAATTGAACAAAAAGGAATAAGGAAAACAAAGAAGGAAAGAAAGAATGACAAAAGAAAGAAAGAAAAAGAAAAGAAAATACAAATGGCCGAATGCAGGTTGGAAAGATGCGAGGATGAAAATGAAGGAAAATGATTGGAAAAAACTGAGAAAGGAGAGAAGCACGAAAAAGGCTAAAAAAAGCTGAAAACTATCAAAAAAAAAAAAAAAAAGAAAAAAAAGAGAGATACATAGATATGAAAAATAAAGTAAATAATAAACCCTTACAAAGACAAAAAAAAGCTATATTATCTTATTCAAATTATTGTTCGCCTGCAATTAATATATTCACAATGTTTCGGTCAAGTACCCTCTAGTCATCGTCAGGAGGCCATTATTTCGGTTGATTTAAAGTATATTATAAAAATCTGAAATTTACTATTTATTTACTTCTTTTGCTCTATAGGAATTGATAGGTTCGCCTATCATCCAATTCACATATCTTGGTATTTTGAACAGAAATTGAGGTTTATCTTTTGTTTCCTGATTGGGAATGGCTTACCACTTCCTTCAAAAGCCTTTTATTTCTCTTTCACTTCCGGTGGCTCCTTGTAACTTTGTAGTATTATCACTCTGCTTGGGAAAATTCCTCTTACTCTGTAACCCTCTACTCGAGTAACCCTTGGGCCTTGTACAGGGTGAACATCATTGTGGGGCTTCCCTACATATCACCAACTTTTGTCCTTCATGGGGAGAAACGGGCCTTTAACCTATTGCATTGTCCCCCGATGCGCACTGACAATGGAGGATGTTACTCGCTCGGATGATCATGTTTTTTCGATTCGTGATGAAAGTATTTGGCAGACGAATGTCCGCAGCAGCAGGCCGTTAGTTTCTTCAGTAGACAGGTTGCCAAATGTTGTATCGTCGAGGTGAATAATACACAGAGAAGAATGAGTGCTTAATATATTTATTTAGCACCAGTATCCAGTGCTAACGGATACATACAAAAGATACAGAACAATAAGTTACAAAACAATTAACAAGACAACTTAAAAAGAATAGAGGAAGGTCAAATGCTGTATAGCCAAACGAAGTAAGATCAGTCCGAATATTAATCAACTTAGTACCAACTTATTAAACAACTGTTGAAGTCCTTAATCGTAGACTATTTCAGGCTATGAGCCAGGCCATCTGGTAGAGTAAATATATATATATATTCCAATAAACAAATATATATATATATATATATATATATATATATATATATATATATATATATATATATATATACGTGTTGTTACTCATTGACGTAATAATACAATTGGTAATACGGTTAGTAGATCCAGAAATGCGGTTAGTAGCAATAACAATATATATACAGTCTGGGAAATTCAATATCGAAGTATGACTTCCTTCTGAGACTACGTGCTCGCAACTGTGACTCCTACAAAGCGGTTACCTCACTCTCTCACTCTTTCACTCTCTGACTTCCGGGTATTCACCGGCAGCAGTACAAGTAAACACTGGGCGAGTCCACTTGTATGAAAAAGGGTTGGACCCCTTAACACTTAACATCAATGATCGAACGAAAAGTGTTTTTTTAACAGATAATATATCTCATATCAGATCAATTAATGGCTGCCTGAAGATGGTTGGAAACATTTTGTCTGCGATAGCATCTCTAATAAACACGATGAGGACAATGGTAAGATTAGCCTTTTCGTTATAAGGAAACATTCGGCATCCACTAAACGAAAAGTTAGCGTTATGGTAGAATGAAATTTAAAAACTCTTTCTACTAAAACAGTTTTTCAGGAAAAAATAAACCCTATATGTCCACTAACTGTTATAGCTCTTTCTATTATTGATAGGAATTTCCCTAGACCCTTTTAATTAAGGAAAATTTGGTTTGGTTTGTATTGTTTTACGGCATATCAACCTCAATTGATTATTTAATACCGATAAGATTTTTATAGCTGTTAATATTTTTTTCAAAAATGCATTGCTGGCAATATTTTTAAATGTATTGCTGGTAATATTTTTTTTTCCAAAAATGTATTGCTGGTACTATAACATATTTACACTTTCATATTTTTTTTACCCTAGTTTGGGGGTTAACTATTTGCTCATAGCTGGGCCCCTAACAGGTGCTACCAACCCGGGTCTGGGTGGACCTGGGAACACCAGCAATCAAGAGGTGGTTCCACGTTCCTCAAAACCTCCTGATCAGAAGCCTTGCTGTCGGGTTTAGTTTATCGTCTCACCCAGGACGTGGATGTAGGACGGTTAAGGAAGTTTGGGAAGTCAACATGCTGATTATATCATTATTTTCCCTTCTTCTAACATGTGCAATCCTTTTTAGTTATTTCGGCTGTTGAAAGTCTTTAAGTGACGTGGTTTCTCTTAGTTCTTTGCTTGTGATTCGTTTGCGCCAGTCTACGTAATCCGACGAAGGACAGTCTTCTTTAATAATTTTAATAAATGATTTAAATTATATTTACAATTTCTCAATTCTAAAATAAAAAAAAAATTAAACAGAAATGACCATACGAGCAATACAAACTTACCGTGATAGCAAAAACAAAGGCTCCAAACAACGCACCACAAACTTGGTTTGCGAGAGTTGCTTAGTGGATATTTAGGTTGGTTAAAACAATTGTTACTCTCATTTTGTGGTTGTGAGTTCAATCTCTGGATCAGGTAGTGAAATAGCATACACTGGTTTGACAAGGACGAATAAGAAACAACATTACAGGGTTAAAATGACACCGTAATCAACAAATATCGCATATCAGGCCAAATTATGGACAACTGAATATGGCCCAAATGTAACTTGATGAAACCTGTCGGTAATAAAATTTATGGTACTAACGATTCAGATCAACAGTTCGAATAGTAAATGGAAAAAGTCAAAATGTATTGAGAATTTGCTACCTGAAAAATGAAAGACAAAAAATTATCAAATAGAAGATATTTAAAAATGATGAATAAAAGAATCGAAAAACGGCTCGGAATGAAAAAAAATAAGGAAAAATAAAGAAAAAGGAAAAAAAAAATCAATTAAAGAAAGATTGAAGGAAACGTCGGCTAATGTCAGTGATTTGGGGATAGGACAACCAGTCCCATTTTTATTTGGCAGTTCCAATTAAATCCCATCGCCTCCAGGAATGCTACAAGAAAATAACCCGCCTGTCTAATAGGACATAATTTGATTTCATTTTGTTACCAGTTTCATTATTCCATCAAGTCTAAAACTGGTTTCAGAAGGTGATTTTCTAAGCGTGGCATAAGGCCGAAAGCATAGGGCGCCCAGTGAGGATCGAACTCGCTATTCAGTCGTAATTGATCTAGTGAGATAAACTTGCTAACCATTACATCACACCAAAGTGCCCAAAGGATTTTCTAAGCGTAGCTTAGATGTGGCACATATCCGAAAGTATAAAGCACTCAGTCAGGATCGAACTGGCCACTTTTTAATCATTACACCACGTTGAAGTGCCCTTTGTATAGGGGAAAAATGATTATTATCCTAAAAACAATGTTAATGCAATATACTGCTACTACTACGGCATTCGCCCTGGGCGGATTGAGCCGGCTTCTTCCCGTTATGAGAAGAAGATTCTTGGGATAAATTACAGAAGTAGGGTACCCAGGCATACTCGAATAATGTTCTTGCTTGCCGCGGGATTCCCACAGACGCAGAGACAGGAACGACCAGAAGCCGCCGGTTACCGATGCAGACGCTCCTTGGATTTTCACCAGAGCCCTTGTTAGCCGGCGTGTGTGTCAGACCTGTCCGCCTTGCGTGGCCCTACCAGGAACGAAGTTCCGGGCGGCATAGCTTCTAACACTACCGTTTACACCCCCACCGACTGTGAGGTAAGGGTTGGACTTTGGGGGCTTACAGTACCAGGTGTTCCCAAGCGGTCCCCCATCTAAGTACTGACCTGGCTCTACGATGCTTAAATTCGGTGATCGAACGAGAACCGGTGTTTCAGCGTGATTTAACCGTAAGCTAATGTAATATACACTTGTAAAGAAGGATTCTTCTTACAGTTCAAAACATGTTTCAGCAAAGGGTTGATAAACCATAAAAATCAAATCAATCAGTCAATCAATCCTTGGAGACCTTAGTTATCAATCAATCTTTTGAAGAGAAATAAATTTACTTCACTTTGATATTAGTTTCATTAAATCCAACTGGAGATGATTTTTAAGATATGAAAAATAAAGTAAATCTTCATATTGCAACGTAAGTACCTGTTGCAACAACCAGTTTCCTCAAACGACCGTGGATGGAATGAATGAGCAGCCTTCTCAAAGACGCTGCGATTTATAATTTCTGGCGCTGTTTCCACGTTCTCAGCTGATGGGAATGTGGTTCGATGGCCACTTTTTGCATCGTTCACAGAGCCCGTGGTCAACAGGTTTGCATGACAGTTCTTTTTTTTTTTTTTAAATTATATCTGGACGTTCTGTTGCATTTTCTTACTTTTCCATGTACGCCGCCATATCTTAAGTTCAACAATGGAATTCTACATTTCATAGCATTGCTGTTATCTTAGCTCGCTCCTGAACAGTCAAAGGATCGACTATTTCGAAAATAAAAAATGAGAAATAAGACAATAACTAAATAAGAAATCCCTATTCGTGCTGTTGTTTGTTTAAAAAATGGTTTCGTCAT
Organism: Acanthosepion pharaonis; assembly: GCA_903632075.3. Classification (NCBI taxonomy): domain Eukaryota; kingdom Metazoa; phylum Mollusca; class Cephalopoda; order Sepiida; family Sepiidae; genus Acanthosepion; species Acanthosepion pharaonis. Next base: position 666,536 of record CAHIKZ030003358.1, on the reverse strand, counting down.
GACGTCAGGGATACTAAAAATTCTATGACCAATTTCTAATGTCGAGTTAATTTCCACCCACCCTACACACACACACACACACACACCCACACACACATATATATATATATACAATATGAAGAAATATAGTTTTACGGTCTGCTATATTTATGGGATAAAGTGCTCAATATCAGAGATAGAGCGTATGTAAATATGTAAAGTGAGCATTGACGTCAACACTCAGAGGCGACAGGCTGTTTTCATGCTAGGCGCATACGCTCTATCTCTGATATTGAACACTTTATCCCATACATATAACTAACTTTAAAACTATATTTCTTCATATATATATATATATATATATATATATATATATATTTTAAAAGGAGGTCAGTTGAATCCGTTACCTCGGTTTTAACCTTACGGTATCCTGAGGCGATTTTTATCAAATGACCTATATATATATATATATATATATATATATATATATATATATATACGCACGCACGCACGCACATAATTCGCAAATACGCTTTTATGTAGGCGCCCAAGGAGATCAACGCCTGATTCCCCCTCCCAAATAAACGCCAACAGCCACTCTGGCCTTTTTAAATAATAAGAGGAAGAAAGACCTCATATTCCGCACATCCGATTGGATGTTTGTAACAACCAATCCGGTGCGCGAAATATCTTTTAAATGGCCCACGGTGGGGACTGGCTTCTTTTCTTATTTCGGTGGATTGCGGTTTCGATGGATAACCGAGGAGGTAATCTTAATGTTCCTAAATCTCACCCTTCTCCTTAAGTATTGTATGATTTAATTCTTTGCCGTTTTCATTCTATTTATACTTTTTTCTTTACTTTGGCGGGGATATTTAAACTCAACCCCATTATCACATTTTATCGTTTAGCCCGTTTCTTAACATTATTGCATGTTAACTTTTATTGGATGTATTCTCAAAATTAAGATAATAATTGTCCATAAACATGGGGTATATATATATATATATATATATATATATATATATATATATATATATATATAATTCCCGTACATACAAAATGAAATTAAAAATAAAAGTACAGTAAGCACTATAATATTCCTTAATATTGATTTAAACTATATACAAATTTGAAGTCGTTAAATATAATAGACGACGAAATGATCTTGAAGTATATCAAGTATTAACGAAGCTTCATATTATATTTATATTTTTGTATCGCTTAAAACCGCTGACAATTAAACTAATAAAATAAAGGTAATATATACAAACAAATATATATATGGTAATGATCGAGAGAAAAAACACTATAAATACAATATATACGTGGTTATGATTCCGATTTAAAATATAAAAATGCGAAATGTTCGTATAAATGTGAAATTGAAAAAGACAAAATGTCTTACGTTACGTTCGAAAAAAAAATAGACAAAAATGTCTTACGTTCGAATAAAAAAATAAAAAAAATAGAAAAAAAGGGTCTTACGTTCGAATAATAAAAAAAAAAGAATAATGGACACTGTCTTAAGAGATGTGTTCCGCCGAAATTACTAAAAAGTTAAATAGTAACTTAAAAATTACCGCGTATATCATGGGTTTAACATAAAAACAACATATTTACAAATAGCACAATTTACAAATTGACCAGATATATTCTTTGGTTGTACTTGTACAAATCAATTCGTATATTTACACGCGTACTTAAAAAAAAAAAAAGTAAGTAAAATAAAAAAAAATAAATTAAAATAAAAAAAAAAAAAAATTAATAAAAATGCTTACAATAATGCCATGTTGCAATTATATTAATAATATTTACAAATTTGCCCGGCTTGATGATTATTTGTTACATTGATGTCCAAGGGCTATCACGCTTAATCCATAACCATTTTGCTGTCCTTTCTGCTGTATTAGTTATGGTCTGGATCGCCTTTCTTTTGTTAGCACCTACTACGCCAATGTCCGTTAGAGCTTTTCATAGGGACCTTGCAGCGAAACCCATTACACCCACTTCGATTGGAAAACAGCTTGATTTCCACCCGTTGTTTTTGCAGCTCGCTATTAGTTCGTCATATTTTAACATCTTCCGTTCGTAGGCTTCTTCTGCATGCTCTTCCCAAGGCACTGTCAGTTCCCATATTAGTACTTTCTTAATGCTATTAGAGAAGAATACTAAATCTGGGAGTAAAGATGTTTGCACGATGTGGTCCGGGAATTTTAGTCTTTTCCTTAAGTGGACCCTTAATTCCAAGTCTGTTGCCACTGACAGAGTATTTGCTATATTCTTTTGCTTTTTTTTTGTTTCTCACCATCTCTATGAAACTATGGCTCTTTTATCTGTGTTTAAAATGTTGGTGCTGATGGCCATGCTAACTATCTTTGCTATATCTTTTAGGATTTCATCATGCCTCCATCTATACCGGCCTTCCGCTAGTGCTGTCTTACAGCTACTTAAAATATGTTTTAGACTTCCTGGACGCGAACACAAATGGCATAGTGGTGATTCTGTTTCATACCATCGATTGAGGTTGGTAGGACTGGGAAGGGTGTCGTATACAGTCTATAATATAATATATATAATATAATTATATATATATATATATATATATATATATATATATATATATATATATATATATATATATATATATATATTTTTCTATTTATCTATCGATATATATATATATATGATAAGTAATAAAATCGAAAATCACCTGATATGGGGAATAGCCTATTCTATCTATCTATCTATCTATCTATCTATCTATCTATCTATATATATATATATATATATATATATATATATATATATATATGTATATATATCCAAATAGTGTGAGTTCAATACCCGGTTAAGGCAGTGGAGAACTTGGAGAGGTGAATTAACAGGAGATAACTGATAGCTGACATCCATCAAACATTGCACATGGAACTAGATCAGTCTACCCCAGTGAGCGAAATAAAGGGTTCAGTTCGACATTCCAACCACCTGAAGAAGGCCGGAGCGTACAACGCCCGAAACGTTGTAATAAATATGGCGACAAAGATGAGGACGACAGTCCGAATAATGTAAAAAATGTACATAATATCTCATCTCAGAAATATATACATATATACATACACACACACACACACACACACACACACACACACACACACATATATATATATATATATATTACTATCATGTAGCGTGTTTGCATATTATATCACCTCATCAGTATATGACATCCAATCTTGTGAACAAAACCGAAAAGAGATTTAAAAATAGAAATAAATACCAACAGCAAAAAAAAACAAAAAACCAAAAACCAATAAAAACAAAAACAAATGGAAAACAAAGAAATAAAACGAACAAAACAAAAAAAAAAAGAAATGCATTATAACTATCATTCATTTGAATAACGGACATCTTTAATTAACTGTTGTGCGATTTGCGTTAATAAAAATTTAATATTGCTTTCAACCGTCAAAAACAAGCAAATTGACGCCTAATTTGTTTTCTCAATATTAATACAATTTTCTTTTATTAATAAAACTCCATATTACAATGAATATTTTATATAAACGAATTAGATTTTATGATTATCTCAAATGGAAGAAATAATGGCGGCTCCTTTACCAAGGGAACATTCCCCCTTTCCTCTAATTTATTGTATGTACGCACTTAGTCGAGCACGTATACGTATACACAACTTACACATACACGGACACTCGTTCTTTCCTACACGGATGTGCAAGCGGTTTAATTGGTATCGATTCAAAGAGAAAAAGCGGGGAAGCGAGTTCGAATTGCATGTCGAATTCGTTACGTTTGATTACGCCTAAATGCCTCGGGGAAAAGGTATGAAGCAACAACATCTTAAGTAAAATAGTAAGACTTGTATCTCAAAAAATGGCGGTTTTTCGAAGCGTGGCTTAGATGCGTGCACAATTACACACGCCCCACCCACAAACAGATGCATATCCTGTTGGTGGGCTTAGAATACGCCGACTATCTTACTTGCTATTCATACTTACACCCTCGGGTATAAACTGAACATAGGTTTGAAGGCTCTAGTGCAATCTACACCTATGTTTACATACGCCCTTGCGCAAATTAATTGAAAGAACCGTTTCAGCTTCCTTTCTTTCATCATACGGTCAGCTTTAGACCCCCCTGGAGTGACAGTCTGTAATCGATTTCTAGTTTTTTTCCTCAGATTAGGTTATTTGCAGTGGTGTGCGATAATATGAATTTATTTTTGGGTTGTATGATGAAATTTTTTGGCCTTGAAAAATATTGCGTCATCCGTGATTGCATCAGATTTTTATCACACCCATACACTATTGTCTCGACTGTCGATTAGTTGTCGATTAGTTGTCCTACGGCCATTTTCTGCGATAGACGTTACTCCAAGGAACTATACTAAAATTGTAACGCTACAGGAACACACTGGCAAGCCTTACCAGTAAGCAAATCAAAGTACTATAGACTGGCTCGGAAAACTTTTCTGACTTAAATCCAATCGAGAATCTGTCGTCACTCTGCAAGGAACGACGTCGTGGAATGGAAACACAATGTACTAACATGTGAATTGGGTCATGTTTCATTGGAAAAATATGAAAAAAAAGTAAATAATAACAGAATTATCTGTTTTGTTTCAATTAATTAGGTGAAACTTGCATCTGTGAATTCGCTGTGAGTTTTATCCTATAAGCCATGTATTCGACAGGACTTATATTTCAATATAATTACCATTCTCTCACTCCCTCTCCCCTCTCTCACGTCTCCTATAGCTAATGGCCATATAACGATGAAACGTCGGTTCCCGTACGATCAACGAAGTTAAGCAACCTTTTTTTTAAAACGTACAAATGATGGTTATTGAATAGACTTTGAAGATGGAAGCCAAAGTATGAAGGTTCATACCATTACTGAAGGCCTGAATGATCTTTTCCCTCTCACCATTGCTCAGTTGTGAAGACATAGCCTGGCTGACAAAAAACGATTCTAACCTATTCACTTTCTAGCTGAATAACTCAAAGGGCTTGTCAGTGATTCTTACGACAAATGGTGTCAAAGATGGCTAAACGTTTTACCTGAAAAGCTGAATAAACTCGGGCGTTTTTTTTTTTTAGATATTAAACATTTTATAGATGGACAATTATCCAATACTGTTACACAATACACCTATGAGGATAGCCTCGGAGGAGATCAAAACTGCAGCGCCTGCGTTGATCAATTTCCCCTTAACATCAAGAACCTGATTACAGAAATAGAAAGGATTATTATAAAAATAATTAGACATAATATGTCTATATTATTTAATAAACCCCCTTGAATATATATATATATATATATATATATATATATATATATATATATATATATATGATACTTCCTGATGAGTGGACCGAACGATTACCAAAAAGATTCTTGAATGATTTGCTGAATATAACTGCAATCATCTATATGATAAATTTTATATTTGTATTAATTCTTTCTCTCTCTCTCTCTTTCTCTCTTCTCTCTCTCTCTCTCTCTCTCTATATATATATATATATATATATATATATATATATATATATATATATAAAAAAGTGAACATAGAAGTCAACACTTAGAGGATTTTTGTTTGTTTTTTCAGTATATTTTTCTTCATATATATATATATATATATATATATATATATATATATTATGCAAATAAAAAGATAAGACCAATTTTACGCTTCATGATAAAAAACAACAACAACAAAAAACAAAACAACAACAACAACAAAAATCAAATCAATGACCGGTTGCACCCTGTTGAGTGAGGAGAAAACCGGTCAGGTGTTTTTTTTTTATAATGAAGAGTAAAATTGGTCTTACATTTTTATTTCCATAATAATTTTCTGTACCGACAAAAATTATATATATATATATATATATATATATATATATATATATATATATATATATATATATATATATATATATGCGTGTCTGTGTGTCACGGGGGAGTGGGTGAGAGATGACTAGGAGGTTTCTCTAAATTTTGATATATTTTTATCAAATATTCTTATTTCTATGATGTTTCAGTATCATGGCATTAATCGAATTTAAATATACATTTGCTGTCATTGTTCAATTTTTTTTTTGAAAGACGCTATTTATTTTGACTCTTGAAAAGAACTATTTCTTCCGACAAGCTCAGCAGATTTTCGCCTGCATAGTATTAAATTTTCACTTAAATATCGAAGTACATTCCGCTCTTGTTTGGCCCCCGTCACCTCTACCCACCGCTAGCATTTTATATAATAGTTATCTCTTCAATTCTACGTCAAATTCCAGTTTTTGTTTTTATACAACTTTAAAATTGCTTTCTTGTATTTATCTCTTGCTTTTATTTCCCCGATTAGGTTTGGGTGGTTGGTGTCGTGGTGGTTGTTCGTTATTCGACAGTCAACCTGCCATGATGACATGCGCATAACATTAATATTCGTGACATTTACGCGCATAAAGGAAACATTTCTGCCTCGACATCAGTTCGTTCCGTTTGTTTCTTATAAAGAAAGCGAGAGAATATAATTATTTTTCTTTTTAAACGTCACTGTCGACTCGTAAAGAGGAGGTCATTATATCTTCTAGGTCTTTTTTGTTTTTCAGTTCTTGCTGGGAAAAGAATAATAATAATAAAAAGCGATAATGATGATGACGATATAAATAAGGCTAATAAAAATAATAATTTAAATCAGGAGGAGGAAGAAGAGAAGCAAAAGTAGGCAAAGTGTAATTGTTCCAAAACCTTCAACGAAGAAAATCCTCACTACGAAAATATTTACTGTAGTAGCAATAAAAAAAAGCAGTTATATATATGTACAATTCAAGATACAATCCAAAAATACTTTTATAAACATTCGGGTGGGTTTCTGACATGAAAACAAGTTAAAATATCCATATAAACATAAGGCCACCGTTGTAACAGGACACAGCAACTCATAAATCTACAAAATGTCCTTCCCTTGCTTCTGGACCCGGACACACCCGTCGGATCATTGACTGGCGGACCCTTTCAAATGCTCGCAATGATTTCGCAGGTCCCCATGACAAGTTGATGAAGCATCTCTGCCTTATTAATATCTGCCGCATAAACCAATTGTCTTAAAAGGCCCCACAGATAAAAAATTCAAAGCATCGAGTGTAGGAGAACGTGCAGGCCGCAGAAACAGTCCTCTCCTATCTATCTGTATTTCACGGCAGATGCCAGCCAGTGCATCTTGAACAATGTGTCAAAAATATGCTGGAGCTTCATCGTGCTTGAACCACAAGCGTTTCGTATTAGCAGATCTGAAAGCGTGTTCGAAATAAAATCTCTGTAGAAACCTCCTGAGAGACGTGCTGAGGGGACATATAGACCTACCGGACAGTCACCTATAATTCCACTTCACACATTAATCGTAAACTGATGTTGGTGTCTAGCCTTGTATTATCCTATGATTCCGACCCGCCCACAAATATTGGTTGTATAAATTTGTTACTCCATCTCTTCTAAATGTTTCCTCATCCGTAAATAAACCATGGACAAAAGTCCTCTTGTGGTGAGTGATGAGAGGGCGAAAGACCCTGCACACGTTGCAAATGATACAGATGCAAGATCTTCTCTTGAAGTACCTCCCACGTTACTATAAGATGTGCGACATACTAAGGTCACTTGATGTGTGCTGATACCTGGATAATCTCCGACAGCCTGTAGAATGTGTTCTCCATGGTCAGGAGTAAGAGTGGATCTCGGTCTTCCTCGATCCACAGTTTATTGTGCCACCGGTCCTGTCTCAGCCAAGCAAGGTTGGAAGATTCGGCTGCCTACGATCTGGAAACGCAAACTGATAGGGCCGTGCAGCCTGGCGTCTATTAATATTCGCGCGACCGTATGTAAAATCATATCTGCCTGCTCACGATATGAATATTCTGCCATTGTTATACAGTATACTTCTCAGTTAATTCACTACTACACGCGTTAAACGTTGAAAGTATATATGTCAGGCTGATACTGTTACATTTTTGTTTGTTTTATTTTATTAACTGTTATTTATTTTTTATATTTTGATTTAATTTTCTAATTTTTCTGTTTTAAAATTCGATATAATTTCCATGTTTTTCTTTTACTTCTTAATGTGTTTTTTTTTATTTTCATATATGTACTTTTTTGTTAAAATATGTTACATTTTGTTGAAAACGTCAACTGTTCACGTGCCATTACATTGTATCAGAAATTAACATTATATCCGGTAAATTTTGAATCTTTTTACTATAACATTTTCTTAACGTCTACGTTTTTCATTGGCTTAACTATTTTAACAACACATTTTGTTTCTCTTCTTTCTTTTTCTTTTCCTTTTCCTCTGAAAAGATTTTTGATAATTCCTTTCTCTTCTTTTTTCTTTTTTCTTCTTCGAAGAAACGATGATATCTTATGTCTACCCCTTTTTCTTCTTTCTTTTTCGTTTTTATTGGCTATATCTTGTTTCCGTCTTTTCTTTTTTTCTGCTATAACTTGTGTATTTCTTCCTTTTCCTTTTGTAAAATTATTTCGTGTGTCTTTCTATTTTAAGAAAATGCCAGAGTATAAGTAGCATTAAAAACTTTTATATTCTTTATTAACAACCATGCCATGTTTTGTGCATTGAAACAATAATGTTTTTTGTAGCAGTAATATATATATATATATATATATATTGGTATGATGTGTGTATTCTGCCGTATTCTCTCAGTCAGGTGCCAGTCGTTTATCTTGGGATATAAACCTAGCCCCCTTGCGAAGGGGAAGTACTACCTCAGGGGAATAACCTCCTGGTGCTTCAGCGAATATTATTGGCAGAGGAGCGAAAGCCTCTGTAGAGCAGCACTCAGTATTCGTATACCGAGAGCTACTCTACCCTTACTACTTGTACATTTATATAATCTATGCCTTAGCTATGCGAATTAAACAGTCATTTACATATCACTACATAAATAAAGGCAATAGGAAAATTATCTTAGCCGACGCGTTTCTTCCTCTGAGGGACTTTATCAAGGCAACGGCAAGGAGTTTATTTGTTAACAGATATTTATATACATGAGCATAAGTGCCATACTTATTAAAAGAGAAAGTAACTTACTTAGAAAGAAAATCCACGAGAGTGCCGCTATTGAATCTCATCAAAATATAAATCTGCGTCCTGGATTTTTTTTTCCAAAATCTCCATTTCTTCTCCAAGCTAACAAACATGACTATAAAAATTTTAATAAACTAAAAGAAAACAGTTAAATTCATGTTATTTAAAATACATAACACATAAATTAATCCTAAAGTAAAATAATTTAATTACCAATTCTCATTAAAAAAAAAAGAAATTTCAAGAACATCACTTAATCAGTCAATCACATTGAATTTTTCACTTCGCGTTCTTCACAGTTTGTCTGACTTTTCGACCAACTTGATAAATATTTATGAGCGTTTTTAAATTTAAAAAAATTGGAAAACCAATCACATTTTTGCTCTTGTACAGGTAGTGATGGATAAACTGTCGTCTAAATTACGCATTTTGAAAATAACACTGATATCTCATTTTAACATATATATAACCAAAATTACAGAAAATATCTCGAATAAATTACTAAATTTATTCAATAAAATCGCCATTGGCTTCAACCATGGCCTCCAGACGACTTCGGAATCTCTTGCATCTCTTCTGGACGGTCTCCTTGATTAAGTTGGTGAATGCTGCCATAATTCTTGCCTTCAGTTCTCCTTTGGTGTTACAAGGAGTTTTGTTGGTCTTTCGCCCAACTGCACCGCACACATAATAATCAAGAGGGTTGAAGTCTGGGGAGTTAGGTGGTCACCTGTAAGGTGTGATGTGGTCGCAGAAATTGTCTGATAGTTATGACTGGATTCTCCTGTTTGTGTGGCACGGTGAAGATTCCTAGAGCCTTTTAGCAGCTACCCTCTTGGTCCAGGGAAGCACTACCACCTCCAGGTACTTGATGAAGGCCTCCGTGTTGAGTCTGAGGCTCTGTGGGAAGATAAATGGGGGTTTCACTTCGCCATCCTTAGCGATCACCCCAAATACAATGATCTTGACTGGATATTTAGTTTTCATCAGTTTCGGTACAACATTTGGGGACACAACACCCTGCACTGTCCTCAGATTGACACCCAAACACTAAAATGTTCGTATTGGAACTTCCTTCTGCGAATGCCAAGCAGTACAGAATGGCGTTTACAAATTTCTGGTGGAGTCAATTGCGTCATGGTGTTCTTTTTTTTTCTCAAAAGACGGTGCCTAACTGACCCTACTGTACTGTGCAGTCGACAAAATCTTACTTATTATAAAACGCAGATTGTGTATGTGTGTGTGTGTGTGTGTGTGTGGCTGTACGTTTATATATTGGATCGGATTTCCTACATTTTTCAACCGATTTCAACAAAACTTCACAGGACTGCGTAAAATGACCCTGCGGTGGTTCTGACAGCGCCAAAAATTGGAAAAACACAATTGTTTTTTAACGAAATCAATTTAAAAACACGATTCTGTCGCCAGAATGAAAGGGGGACAACTCATATCGAGTTATACTTATAAAACCCAGGTTGTTTGTGTGTGTTCGTTTATATATGGGATCGGATTTCCTACATTTTTCAACCGATTTCAACAAAACTTCACTTTTTTTTGGCAGGTAGTGTTTCTTATTGTCTTGCACATTTTATTCTTTATTTTTACATTCAGAATGCTTTAAAAATTCCATTTACAAGACAATTGTTTATAATAAAATTCTATTCAATCGGTAGACTCATAACGATTGAAAACAATGTTTTTGTTTGAGTTTGGGTTTGACCAATTCGTAAAAAAAAAAACAAACAAACAAACTAATTAAGACATGCGTGTCCGTCAACCTTAAACAATAATCTTTGTCAATTTTATTTTTCAGTTTTTATGATGGTCGATACTTGATCTATCTCTTACTGTTACATCCCCGGGCAACGCCGGGCTCTACTGCTAGTCAAAAATAAACAACGCCCATACGAGAAATTAAAAATATAAATTATCCATCGCTCCCTGTATATAAATACTTCTTACAAAATAAAATCTTTGCATTTGCCTTGATAAAGTCATTTAGAGGACTAAACGCGTCAGCTAAGATAAGTTTTCCTTTTGTCTTTATTCGTATTATCCTTTTACAGATATACTCTGTTATTTTACATATATCTACACACACACACACACACACACACATATATATATATATAGTATATATAATATTCGTTTTGTGACTGAGGCATCACATCTGTCTTTGAGAACTGCATTTTGATTTGTCGTGTAATTGAAGATTATGAATGACAATTTCGAAAAGCAGATAATTCTTTCCTCCATGAAATATTACTGCGATAAGTTATCTGTACTAAGTAGCATCTGTCGACTTCATCCCTCAATCATCTTAAGTTGTTTGTTTCTTTCTTTCTTTCTGTTCATAACTCTTTACCTATTCAATATACTTACTTACTGGCTAAGATAATTGCATTTTTGTCTAACTGAATGTATAGCTAATGACCAAACACAGATAAAAGCGACATATGTCAGAATACGGGTTTTCATCTTCTACTTCTGGGCAATCTCATTATAGAGACTTGAAGCAAAAGAAATGTGGGTCTACAGAAGGATGCTGAGCATACCATAGACCGAACATGTGAGCAACGAGTTTCTAGAGACAAAAGGACACTTCTACTTAACATGAGGACAAGACCGTTCAAATTTCTGGGGCACATAATGAGGAAAGAGGGCTTGGAAAATTTGATACTCACAGGACAAATTGAAAGAAAGAGAGACAGGGGAAAGCAGCGTATGACTTCTCTGGCAAGATTGAGTAAATGGATAGCGGAGCAAGGTTTGGGAGGGATGGCAAAAAGTCAAAGGTTATTAAGAGCTACAAAAAACAGGAAATTGTGGAGAGCAAGCTTCCTGAAGAAGTTGGTTATGTGGTTAGTGATATACTATTCAAGCTTGCTTTAATTATACCCAAATTTCTGGCTGTTGGCAGAAGTATTTCTGTAGATTTTATTTTCCTTAAAAGTTCCTCATCCGTCCCATGCCCTGGTCAATGTATTCTTACCATTTGTCGGAGGAACCTCATCTCAGCCCGTTCAAGTTTTTTTCCAAGCGATATAGAAGATTAACCATTAGTCTTTATTTCTAATGACATTTTTCCAATCTGTATCTCTCTATATTTCTGAGATGAGGTATTATGTACGCTATTTACATTGTTCGGACTATCGTCCTCATCTTTGTTGCCATTTTTATCACAACGTTTCGGTCGGACGGAGCAGCGAGGAGCGAACAGCTGACGCCGCGGCGAAGACGTCACAATTGGTGCTGTTTAGGGACGTCACAACTGGCGCCGTGGTAGATCAGGATAGAACGTCACAGTCGGCGCTGCGACCGGGGGACGACGTCACATCCATTACTTAAACACATATTATTAAATATAACAGACAATGAATATTTGTTACGTCTGATCACGGGCCGTTCTAAAGTTCGTATATTTGCTTTAATTGTTGGTGAAAATAAAGACAAAAATTGTCTAATTTGGATATTTTTTATTAAGTTGGTCCTTGATCTAAAGTTTCGGCTCACATGAGCCATCTTCAGAGTTGTTATGCAGAGATTTTAACAAAGATATTCACCACCGAAGATAATATTCTGTTGTGTTGACATAGAAGATTGTTATGCGACCATAACGGGGAATAGTAGACTCATGATGCGGTTCTATGACGTCATACCACGGGAGGGGCTGAAATATTAACAACTGAACCATTTTGTCTAGATGCAATGTAATGTCTTTTGACTAGTTTGAAATGTAATTTTGTTGAGTGGTGGATCCCAATGTTAGACAGTTTTTCTCATTATTTTCACCCGGAATTAAAGTAAATATACAAGGTTTAGAACGGCTCATGATCAGACATAATAGACATTCATAGTCATAGTTAACAATATAAGCTTAAATAATGATCTGCTGCCCCAATACACTAAATTATTTCATGATAAGAATTCAACTTTTGTCCGAAGAGCTGATGGAAATTTCCTTATTTTAGGTCAGGCTTTCAAATGCTTTGATATGTCAAAGTGGTCAAAGTGTCAACTAGATGTTCTTTTGTTTCTTGCTCCAAGAGTGAGTATTTACTCTGTCCCTCCACTAGGACGAGATGTGACACAAGGTCTATTTTTAGTTGGGGACCCGAGCGCGTACACCCGGAACAGGAACAAAAATTCCCCTCAGCCCCCGCAACCGTCGGTTGCGCTGGCCTCGGTGCGAGCACCGATCTCTCCCTCTGGTGCAATGGAAGGGCGTGGCCTCGGGCAGCAGTTCCCTAGGGCTGGGGCACCTCTTCAGTATAATTTTCTCAGTTGCCTTTCTGTCCTTTGACAGAGAAGCCTCTGAGCGCACTCTGCCCAAAGACAGAGACGCAACTGAGAGATGATAAGTAGAGGTGTACCTACTCAAAAAGAGTAAGGTACACATTCTTGCTCCAAGAGTGGTTGTAATTAATCCTTGAATGAACCATTTATTAAAATCAATATCGTTGAGTCTGTGGTTCGTAACTAGTGTGTAAACAACAGCTTAATCTACAAACTTCAGTAGAAACTGAAACAAAAATGTGCAATGCTAAACAGAAGCATATTGCACGATCAACATGATAGAAAATCTCTCAGATCTAAGACTATTCAACATGGGATTTGAATATTCTGTCTATATCTCTGAGATGAAGTTTTATGATCACTTACATAATTTACATTATTTGGACTGCTAACCTCATCTTCATTGCCATATTCACAGCGTTTCGGTCGTTGTACGCTCCGGCCTTCTTCAGATGATTGGATGTCTGAGATGAGGTATTATGATTACTAACATTATTTACATTATTCGGACTGTTATCCTCATCTTCATTGCCATATTCATAACGTTTCAGCCGTTGTACGCGTCGGCCTTTTTCAGGATGATAGAATCTCTGAGATGAGCTATTATGATTACTTGCGTTAATTACATTATTCGGACTGTTACATAATCTTCATTGCCATATTCGCAATATTCTTTATTTTAGGATATTACATCGAAAACATGCCAAAATCGCTAGACAACTGCAGTCGTGTTTTGATGCGTAACAGTGCATTTCTTCAGTCGATTTTGCTGCCGTTGATTGCAAATCTACATGTCATGACCTATTTATCAAAAATAATTTTTTAATTTTCTCTTCTTCCCTTAGTTTAAATTTAACGTAGGTCATATTCGATTGGTTGATCAGAGTAAAGCCCACAAAACTTATAACCAACCCCCTTTTTTCCTTTTTTTTCTTTTTTCGTAAAAAGAGGTTGTATTTTGCTTTAAAATCCGAATAAATCGTTCACACGCCAGTAATTTACAATCGCCTGATGAGATGCATTGTTACGCATCGAAATACGACTGCAATTGTGTAGCGATTTTGTCATGTTTTCGATGTAATAAAAAAGTATATATATGCAAATTATTATATACGTATAGATTACAAACACGTAGATTAATGGAAAAGGCAATGAATCGAACAGTATGTGGATCGAAAAAAAACTATATAAGCGAAGAGATTAAACAAAAACAACGGAGTTGGGCGGGTCACATGGTAAGGATGGCGTTTCTTTATTGATGAACCAATGAATAGAGAACGTATTAAGAAGAGAACGAACAGAAGATGGAGAGATGACATAAAGTTATTCGTTTGCAAAACATGGCGGAGTATAGCCCAGTTACACACATCATGGACTCATTTGGGAAATGGCTTTTGCCCAGTAGTGGCATGGAAATGGCTACTGCTGATATATGAAATAAGTAAATATATCTAGATAAATGTTATTTACATTATAAATGCACATACTTCCTTTATCATAAATATACTTACACGAGCAGATAATGATATAGCATACATTTACAGGAGTCTCTGATAAATAGATACACAGACATATGTACAGGAATGTATCATTACACATCAAATTCAATTCACCACACACACACACACACACACACACACACACACACACACACACACACACTCAGACACACACATATATATATATATATATATATATATATATACGCAAGTCCAAGCAAACATAACGTTATATTTTTCTTCTTCGCCACGATAGAGTTTGCCACTTTTTACAGAACACCATTTGTTGCGCATGCGCGCCCTTTTCACGTTGTCATTCACCAATCACTATCTCTTTCCCGACAAAACCTAGGGTATATTTATTACGTATGCCATTCTTTTGTTTATCTTGCAAAATCCTGACGCCTGCGGGCGTCATGTCTTTCGTTATTATTGCTATACCAACTATTAAACATTATTTTATTTACCTATGTCTAATCATTATTTTTCTTCATAGTGATATATATATGTGTGTGTGTCGGGGGTGGGCGTGTGTGTGTGTGTGTGTGTGTGTGTGTGTGTCTGTGTGTATGAATATACGAATATTCATAAACATACACCGAATATTATATATATATATATATATATATATACATATATTGGGTTGTATACGCACATACATATATATGTATATATATATGTAATGTGTTCAATATGTATATATTATATGTTCCAAGCATATATTATATATAAATAGTTATATATATGTGTGTGCGTGGGTGTGTGTATGCGTGGGTGTGTTGCACACACATATGTAGATGTATATAACATGCACATACATATATAAATACATATATGGGTACGAAAATGAAAATAAAATATTTACAATACATTAAAAATTAGATATATTATTATATATGTGCTTTGTATGTGTTTTCTACGTGTAAATATGTGTATATAGAAATACTAAATAGAAGAGAACTCACGTGCACACGCGGAGATGCGATGATAATGTTTCATGCTAGACTGTGGTGAGACTGTGGTAGAAAGATTTGTGAGATCATAATATTTTTGTTGGAGTCTTTCCTTTCTCTAGGCATTTGATCAACGGTAGAGATCTGCAGCCTGTCTATATTTTTGAGATGAGGTATTATGATTACTTGCATTATTTACATTACTCAGGTCGTTATCCTCATCTTCATTGCCATGTTCACAATCTTCAGATACTTAAGGACACATGGCCCAGTGGATAAGACGTTGGTTAGATCCAGTGAGTAGACCCAAAGAGCTGTGAGTTGAATACCAGGACACAGCAGTGGCGAACCAAAAAACTTGGAGAGTTAAAGAGAAATAACTGAGACACCCGGAAGGGGCATGACACGAGGAACTAGAACAATCTACCCCGGTGGACGAAATAAAGGGTTCGGTTCAAAATTCCAATCACCTGAAGAAGGCCGGACCGTACAACGGTTGAAACGTTGTAAATATAGCAATGAAGATGAGGATAACAGTCCGAGTAATGTAAATGATGCAAGTAATCATAATAGTTCATCTCAGAGATATAGAGGCCGAAACGTTGTGAATATGGCAATGAAGATGAGGATAACAGTCCGAATAATGTAAATAAGAGAATCAATCATAATACCTCATCTCACAGATATAGAGGCCGAAACGTTGGGAATATGGTAATGAAGATGAGGATTACAGTCCGAATAATGTAAATAAGGTAATCAATGATAATACCTCATCTCACAGATATAGAGGCCGAAACGTTGTGAATATAGCAATGAAGATGAGAATAACAGTCCGAATAATGTAAATGATGCAAGTAATCATAATACCTTATGTCAGAGATATAGGCAGGTGTTTAACTAGTATTTGAATCGGAAATAAATCTTACAGAATATTCAAGTTAGGAAAAAATGTGAAATGGTAAAAGTTGTGACTGTTGTAGATTCGCCTAAATTTTGATATAAAAGAACAAAATGCTTGGAACGAACAGTACGGTTGAGGTAGTAGGGAAGCTTAGAGCTCTTGATTTCTTGTTCGGGCTTTTCTTTCCCAGATTGCTTTTCGTAATCGTGTTTTCAGCGGAAGGTGGAAGACACATCGCCCACTTGTAGGAGATTAGTAGTTCGTATCCGTTATCTCTCTCTCTGTTTCTTCCAAGAAACGATACCAACTTTCTTTGATAAGTAAAACGAGGAAAAAAACCCGAAGAAAATCGTTTGTCGTAGATTCAGTCTGTTCATACATGTTTGGGTGACTGCCGAGGACTGCAAATAGACCACTGTTGTTCTAGAAAGACAACAACGCAACAGAAATATGCAAAATGCACAATTTAAAGAAAGAGAAAAAGAATACAGAGTCTCAAATGTAAAAAAAAAAAAAAAATGGACATTGTATATATAATTTAACTAAATGGTAATTCTAATATTAGTCGTTTTCTTCGGCATTTTTTGACCGAACGGCCAGTAATGCCGCCGGTTGAAATTTTAAGATCTTTCCCTTAGAACAATTTTTCAGGAAAATATGTATCCCAATTCCAGTAGCCGTTAACGCTCTTTTCTATATTGATGGGGGTTTTCTTCCTAACTTTTTGTTTGGAGTAGTGTGGAAAGTCAATATCTTGATTATGCTATTAATTTCTCTTCCAGTTCCATGTGCTATCCATTTTAGTTGTTGCTGCAGTTGGTAGTCCTCAAGTGATGTAATTTCTGCTATTTGGTAGAGTTCTTTGTGATTCTCTAGCGCCAGTACAAATTCACACGTAGACACACACACGTACACACACACACACACACATATATATGTTTTAAATATTTAAATTTTAAGCTCCTATTTTATTTATTTATTTCTTCACCCTTCTGAGTTAAACAAGTCTTGTTGGCAGAAATAGCAATTCGAATGAGGTAAATTTGGATTCCTATTCTATATATATATATATATATATATATATTGAGAGATAGAGAGAGAGAGAGAGAGAGAGAGAGAGAGAGAAACAGTCAGATTAACAATCCATAGTTCTTTAATATTTATCTTTTAAAAAGTGCAGAGCATAATAATAAAATCATAATATATATAATTCACAGACTGTTTCGCTGTATCAAGGCTCATCATTGTGGCTAGACATCCGATTGCTGCAAGCTGGGATCGAAACTCGACGGATTTGGCATCGGTCAGAGACTACACCCTAAGCTATCGGCGCACGGTAGAAAATGTGAATCTTTTAACTAACGTATTATATACGTGATCTATATAAACGTTAGGCCTGCAGACAGAGCGCTCAATTCTGACGAAGAGCTATGCAGAAGATGATGAGTTTAGCAGCAGCCGTAAAATATACCATTTTCTCTAAAGTGCCCAATCGGCGAACGAGGGCAGTCATCCAAAGAGAGACTGTTTAGCTGTATCACAACTCATCAGTGTGGTTAGACAGCCGATTGTTTCAAGCCGTGATTGATGTGGCACCAGTCGGAGGCTCTACCCCTAAGCTATCGGCCCACTTTTTTTTAATCATTTCATCTCGAGTAAGGTGGGAGTGTAGGGGGTTACAGGGAATGAATGTGAGAGAAAAGATTGAGTATAGGGAGGATTCAGGAAAAGACAAAAGATGAACGGGATTCAGGAAGACAGAAGATAGCGATTGACGTTATATTTAATTTTTTGATGATTGTAGATATCAGGGGAGCAAGTAAACGGAAGGGAGTTCCACAGGCGGGAAGTTTGAGAAAAGAGACTCTTGGATTAGAAGTGGCAGTTGCATTTACCTATTTCAACAGTAAAATGTGGGACTGAAATCCGAGTATAGTAGCACGCTTAAATTCATGTAGCCGGTGCAGCAGGGAATAATGTTCGTCAGAGTGAAGCCACGCCACGTCGGTGAGAAAGTGACTGAAGTCCAGATGCCAAGCCATTATCGATTAAACTACAGATTGTTTGGATTTTGTTAAGTATATCTATATATGTGTGTGCGTGTGTATTTTTTATTACTATAAACCTTATTTTTAGCGTATAGACATGTTAAATGATGAAATTAATAATAACCATCCTAGATCGAGTAGTTCTATTAAAAATAAAAACAGTGACAGGAATTCCAACACGTGGGCCTACTCAAAATAACGTTTATAATATATATTATAAACACATCTCAAACAGACTGTATTATATCATCAATTTAATGAATTTAAGATTAATGCACCTACAACCATAACTGGTGTCACTTAATTTTTTTCACTCCCACATGACTCTTCCTCCAATCAACAGCACGGACTTTTAACTGATAGAAATAAAAAATGCTCCCTAGACGCACAAACACAAGAATACACGCGCACACATTATAAACAGAATTATTATGAATTATACACACGAACAATAAAAACACGTGATGTCTACTGAACCAATAAAAATAAGCTCTTCAAAAATAAAAATACCAGAACTATTCTTTTTACAGCTTTATTTCATTTTTTGATAAAACATAAATGAAAGCGAATCATATATATATATATATATATATATATATATATATATATATATATAAATATATATATATTAAAACTGATCGACAGGTGGGTAATAGACTGTTTCGGCAGACGATGAACGTTGTCTTTTGAACCCCGATATGGAATGAAGTTCACGTCCGTAGAGCTGGAGAAAGCAGGAAGTCGGAGATAACTGTAAGGAAGTGATATTAAAAGCTAGAGGGTCAACCTAATATTCAACTTGCCGAAAGTACCTAATACAAAGTACACACTTTTTAATGTTTTATTCAGACGATAGGCACCAGATAGGGGTCAGGTAGTGTGCTATCTATCTATCTGAAAGGGGAGAAGGTGTATTAAATAATGTCAGAGAATATTAACCCTATGAAGACAAATTGGGGGGTATTAGAAATAGGAAAAATAAATTTAAATTTAAAATTAAAAATGAATTTAAAAATAAATTTAAAAAATATATAAGGTAACAAGGACTTAAGAGTTTAACGGAAAGAGAATTAGAAGAATATTTTATGTAGAGGAAGGTTTATAAACTGCTGTGGTGTCCTCCCTCTAAAGAGTCTATGTTGGACTCTTTCGTCTACTATAAGATTAGTAGGAGAGAAGGCCTTAGGGGAACAGGGGAATAGTCGAGAATTTACTTGGACACAACATAAACTCTAATTAATATAGGATAAAATGTTTTTAGAGGATGTGAGAGTGATTTAGGGTAGCTAAATAAAGCAAAATTACACTATGGAAATTTGAATTTGTTTTTATGTCGACATTTGAACACTAATTTGTTCCTCTGATTCAATAGGTGGCTTTCATTATTGTATTTTGTTATTTTAATTTTTTCTTCTAAGCATAAATTACACCTAACTCTGAAAATCTTAAGAGATTGTACAGAACTTATAATTTTCCAAAATATTTGTTGGTTTAAATTTTTGCCCTTAATTCCCAATTTTTATGAAAGAGCTGTTTGGTGTTCAAGTGTAGTGTTAGCGAAAGACTGCTTATGGGTATAAAATCTTTGTTTAGACTCCCTCGCGAAAATTGCAATGTAAACTTTTTTATTTTCCAGATTTTCTTTAGGGGAAATGGTCGCTTGATATACAACCCTGATATATTTGCATTTTCCCTCGACTAGACAATTATCTTTAAATCTACAAATACAGGTTGGTTCTAATTTCCTTAAAATTTGGTTATTGGTACAAGAGTAGCTAATCTGAATCGTTTTTCTATTGAAAATCATACTTGGAGAGTATTTTGTGCGAAGTACTTATGGATTACCTTTAGAAAATACAGTCCGATGTTAATATTTGACAGTTTGCCGAAGGTTGGTTTGAATCATGTATTTTTTGTGTGTCTACGTTTAATCTCAGAAATTTCAGTGTTATTTATAGGTATTTGGTAAGACAATTTATTTTTAAACCATTTTTGAGAGAATTTTCATATAATTTTTTATTTTTATTAAAGACTAGCAGTAGAGCCCGGCGTTGCCTGGGGATGTAACAGTAAGAGATAGATCAAGTATCGACCATCATAAAGACTGAAAAATAAAATTGACAAAGATTATTGTTTAAGGTTGACGGACACGCATGTCTTAATTAGTTTTTTTTTTTTTTTTTTTTACGAATTGGTCAAACCCAAACTCAAACAAAAACATTGTTTTCAATCGTTATGAGTCTACCGATTGAATAGAATTTTATTATAAACAGTTGTCTTGTAAATGGAATTTTTAAAGCATTCTGAATGTAAAAATAAAGAAAAAAGTGTGCAAGACATTAAGAAACACTACCTGCCAAAAAAGTGAAGTTTTGTTGAAATCAGTTGAAAAATGTAGGAAATCCGATCCCATATATAAACGAACACACACACAAAACAACCTGGGTTTTATAATAAGTATAACTCGATATGAGTTGTCCCCCTTTAATTCTCGCTACAGCGATGCCTCTTAATCGTGTTTTCACATTGATTTCGTGCAAAAACAATTGTTTTTCCAATTTTTGGCGCTGTCAGAACCACCGCAAGGTAATTTTACGTAGTCTTGTAAAGTTTAGTTGAAATCGGTTGAAAAATGTAGGAAATCCGATCCAATATATAAACGAACAGACACACAACCAGGGTTTTATAATAAGTATGATATTTATATTGGATAGCTTTGGGGTGTTTAGAATTAACATTAACCCTTTGAGCTCTGACCGCAGCTTTACCGGTGGTAGAGAAAAATGACATAATGCCCAGCCACCAGTTGAACAGTGGTAGAGAAAAATTTAATACATGTAACAGTTTTTATATCTACTATGAAACATTACAAACCGATTATTTGCGAATCTTGACTCCGGAGCTCAGGCGGAAGTGCTAAAATTGTTCAGGAAATTAGGGCTCAAAGGGTTAATATACGTGGAGGTTTTATTGTCTTTATTAGTAAGGATAATGTGGGATATCTAAATAAAGAACTATGTCAATCGTTATCTTCTCTCTTCTTAATTCTTATTCTTTTATTGTCCTATTTCCTTAATAATAGTTTTTCTCATATTCTCTAACACTCATTAACCCCTTGCGTCTTGGTGGCTTTATTGTCTTTGATTTTCATAGATTTAAATGCAACATGAATCGTTATATTCTGTCTTCTTAATTCTTGTTCTTTTATTGTCCTCTCTCCTTGACAGTGTTTCTTTCCTTATATTCTCTAATACTCCGTAACCATCAAGGTACTGACCAGGTTCAACGTTGCTTAACTTCGATGATATTAGGGGAATCGATTTTTCGACGTCATCCTGTGTTCTGAATGGAAACGGATAATTTTGCCATGACCATTCATTTTATCATTTCCAGTTTGAGTTTGTGGTATTTGTTCGTTCACTCATTTCATCACGTCTTCTGACTGACTTGTCAATATTTGGATATTTATTTCTCGTCATGTTTAGCTTCGGAAAAATGAGGAACAGAAGTGGGCATAAATTTTCTTTATTAATAGAAGACCGTCAAGAGTACTTTTGAATTCATGTTCAACCTTTGTATAGCTGGTCACTCGTATTCGAGGATTATTCGGCTAGCCAATCCCTATTGCAGACGTTTACTCAGGCGCATTTGTGTTTAATCAAAATACCGAAACTATGCTGATTTAGACTGCAACTATGCTGATCAGACCTTAGTCACAGTTTCTGGGAAAGAGCGTGTTATCTAGTGTGATGAACAATTTGAACAAAGCTAACACGCACAAGTCCTCGGTCACGATGACTTGTGACTTCGTGCTAGCACTGCTAGCCGGCTTCCAATGGTTCCGTCTACCCAATTTCACTCACAAGGCTTGAGTCAACTCATGGAATGGTTTTCAGGCAATTTCCGTACGCTGGCATCGACCCCTTCAGTCCGATCACATCAGGAAATCGACCATGGCGACATTCGAACACGGGTCTCATGCTCAGAATGCGAACGTTCTAACACGGCCATTGTTCAACACATACAACCATATTCATACGCATACACACACATACAACCATATTCATACGCATACACACGTACACACACAAGTTGATCTGTAAAATATTGCTGTCTTTGCTAATCATTTTTGTTGCTGCTATCAAGGAGTTTATTACAACAAAAATATCGTCACCATATAGCTATTTCATTTGCTCAAAGCGAAAATGGATCCCTGAAAAAAAAAAAATAAATAAAAAAAAAACTTGATAAATTTCGGAGTCAGCAAAAATGAGTGACTGAAGAAAAAAATTGAACATCGTTCCGATATTACAGAAAGCATTGTTACATCATCAAACAATATCAGAAGGAAGAAAAATGACTGCCGGATATTATATAGATTGGGGAGGTGCTGCGAAGTTATCAGCACCTCTCAGAATGGATTCTGACCGCCAAAATCTGATTTTTGTCCAGTTTTTATTTACTCAAACGACAACATTTCAACACTCGCTTCTGCACTAATGTAGGTCTACACCTATTTCTCAATATATATATATATATATTATTTTCCTATTTTCTATCACTTGTATATCCTTGCTTGAACCGGCTTCTAATGCTCTGGATGGAGCAGCTTGGGGATAGAAGTCGTAGCTCGTGTGGGGGGGCGGGGCACAGTCCTATGGGTAAAAGAGAAACTCGGATGAGTTCCACCACAGAATATATGATCGAGCGGCGCTATATCGAGTATGATTCGCTACCTCTTCGCCACCGAGGCCGGTTGGAACAGTTGGTATGACGTTTATCTGCTAACGTAAATGTCCGGGTTTCAATTCTCGGTAGTAGATGCCCGCTGGTGATGAATCCGAAATATGAGACAAAACGGCCGCCCAGTGCTTCCTGCATTCTGTTGAGGTTTCTTCTGGACTTGATGATTTAATTATTTATATATATATATATATATATATATATATATATATATATATAAAAACTGGTCACTGATAAAAGCAGCGACAGTCCTTTTTTATGCTTGAACGCAATCTTCATGCCATGTGTGTTACCTTTAAGCTCGATTATTTATTTTTAATTTTATATATATATATATATATATATATATATATATATATATATATATAATAAAAAAAAAACAGACCACTTTAAGGTTCCATGTAATAAATTATTTCACCACAGCCCCTATTAAAGGACTGCGGATTATCAGACTTTACTTCCAAGTAAAGTAAAGTCTGATGATCCGCAGTCCTTTAAAAGGGGCTGTGGTGAAATAATTTATTACATGGAACCTTAAAGTGGTCTGTTTTATTTAAATTATTTGCTCTGGATTTACATTGAGCTCTCTGGATTTTATCCTCCTTAGGTTTATCCATACTAGTTACCTAATTTTTTCTTAAACTATATATATATATATATATATATATATATATATATATATATATATATATATATATATATATATATATATATATGAAGTACATACAGCAAATGATATTGTATAATAAATTCAAGTGTTCATCTATCCTGTCATGACCATGAGATATATACAATTCATAAAGTTTAGATATAATAGATGAAAGTTAATCAGAACAATTACCATGAAAATAGTTATAGAATAGACATAGGGAACTATATCAAGGCAGTGGGAAAGTGACTGAAAGTGGGATGCCAGGTCAAGACATTACATCATTAGAGATTCTTTGGATTTTATCAAGAATCTCTAAATATATAGCAGGAGCACCAGACCAAATGTGGTAGCAATATTCAAAGCAAGGATGAATAGCATATATATATATATATATATATATATATATATATATATATATATATATATATATATAAAAAGATGGATTTTGGTGAGGAAAATCATCTAGCCCGATAGTGAATCCACTTTCGAAAGTTACAGACCTAACAATTGGTTCAATATGCTCTTTCTACTTCATGTCAGTGGAAAACATTAACCCAAGGTGTCATAATGAGTCGCTCTCCCGGAGGTTAGCATCAGACATGTTGATGAAAGGCAAAAAAAATGGTTTTCTCAGCTGATTAAAAGAGAGCCATTTCATTTTGGCATTATTAAAATTAACAAGCCATTTGTTATCCCACTTAATAGATTGAAGGTCATTTCTTTTAGATCCGCTGCCTATTTGACCTTATTGAACGGATCAGACTTATCATTAAGATGAGAGTAAATAGGTGTCTCATCAGCATAGATACAAAGTTGAGAACTGATGACATCGGGAAGATCGTTTAAGAAAATTAGGAACAATTATAGGTCAAAGGATAGAGCCAAAGTTAACATCGACATTAAAGCAAAAAGATCTTGAAAAGTAGCCATTCAAGATTTCTTTCATTTCATGATTTGATAAGAAAAACTAAATCAGTTCAAAAATTCATCCAGAAATATCATTGACCTTTCAACTTGTGAAGAAGACTAATTAGCTCAAAGGCATTTGACAGGGTTTGGCAATCCAGAACAACAATCCAAGTTTCACCATTATTATCTAAAGCTTCATAGACTCTTTCAGCAATAACTGTTAATACATTAGCAATTGACCTAGAGAAGCAAAAGCCATAAGGGTTATCTGAAAGAAGACCTTACAATGTGAGATGCATGACCAATTCAGAGTTGCTTAGGGGATCTAGTACTTTGCCAAAAACAGGTTGAAGGCTAGTTCACCTGAGTTCTTAAAGACTGGAATTGCAGAAGAGGATTTCCAACAAGCAGGAATCAGCGAGGCATATATTGTAGAGTTTAGAGAGTACAATACAGGTGGGGGGGCACATTTCTTAAGGCCTATTCCAATGTAAACTGCATGACCAATTCAGACCAAATGCGGTAGCAATATTCAAAGCAAAGATGAATGGTAAATAAAAAGAAATTTCGAGGGATTTAATACTAAAAAAATATTCTGTATCATGTGAGAGAAAACTTAAGTGCAAACAAAACAATATCAGGTCAAAAAAGCATTACGTGTGTAATAAAACGGAAATCGTTTGAGTGTGAGGACTACAAGGTCACTTTTTTGATGGCTGATTCCAAACTTTCTACCTGAATATCTGGGATGAGGAGTTATTTATTTGTGGCAATGATCCTCATCTTTGTTGGTAGAACTTTTTAATCATTTCACTCAAAGGTAATAAAGCCTCTAAGATGCAAAGCTGAGGGGGAGAGGAAGGGAATTAGTGAGTGTTAGAGAATATGAGGGTTAAAAAATGACAAAAATACTATTAAGGAGAGAGAACAAGAATTGAGAAGACAGAAGAAAACGATTGATATTGCATTTAAATTTTTGAAAATCAAATTTGACTGGTTAGCTAGAAAAAAAAGCAATACATAATCTTCATTTAATACTTTGTACAATATCCATTATTCAATTTTAGAGCATCCAACCTCTTCTTGTAGTTTCCAATTAAAGATTTTTTTTAATTTAACTTGGTATTTTGTTCCATTCTTCTTTGCATATAGTCTTCAGATCCGGGATGTTTGTTGGAGCTCCCGATTGCATTTGAATTTTCAAAGAACGCCACAGATTCTCGATTGGGTTTAAGTCTGGAGACTGACTTGGCCAGTGCAGCAAGCAATTTCTTCATAGATTTTGCAGTGTGCTTAGTATCATTGTCTTGTTGGAAAATCCAATCAGGAGGAAGTTCAAGATTTTCAATCGAAATCATTAAATTTGCTTCCCAAATATTTTAATATGCTGCGGCATTTATTCTACCATCTATTACTGATATGTTGCTAGTAGCGTTTGCAGAAAAAAAAATCCCCAAACCATGATGCTACCACCACCAAATTTCAGTGTTGGAACTGTGTTCTTTTGTTTGAAGGCATCACCATCTTTCCTGTTTACATGATTTCTAGAATTACGTCCAAACAAATCAGTTTTGGTTTTGTCTGTCCATAATACTCTTTCCCAATACGATTTTTCCTTATCCTTATGTTCTCAAATGAATTTCAACTTGGCATCTTTGTGTATTTTCAATAGCAGTGGAGTCTTCTGAGGAGAGCGTGAGTTTAGAATGTTCCTATGAATTTCATTGCTTATTGCCCGTTTAGTGACACAAATTCCTGATGAAAGTAAATAATCCTGCAACTCTTGATGAGTAACCATCGGATTTTGTTTAATTTGACGCATTAATTTCATCGAAGATGTTGAAGAAATCTTCCGTGGAGCACCTGTTCTTTAGTTTTCTACAGTTTTGAGTTTTTAATACCTTGCAATGAATGAACTAATGGTAGTAAATGAAATATTCAGGTTGAATGAGAATTTCATGCAACTTTTACCTTCTTTCCAGAGATCATCAGTTCTTTTTGCAAATTTGTCAGTTTTTTACCTCTTGCCACGATGAAAACCTTCTTGCACAAATATCATATACAGAATGTTCTGTTTGTATTTTTAGGCTAAAAATGACTGCTGATAACATTATTGAAGCATTCTAGAATATTCCACTTGAATAATCTAGAGTAGTAAAGCAATTTAAAATTTTTACAATCCGAAATTTGCATTGTACGAATATTTTTTCACCCTTTAAAATGGATAAATAAGATTTATTTCTATTAAACCATTTTTTCTGTTTTCTATGCATGTTTACAGATAATTATATGAAAATTATGTTTATTCATTAGTTGGAAATACAATAAATTAAAATTAAAAATTTGTATGTGTACGAATATTTGCTTTCACCCACTGTATATAATAGTTTTTAAAATTTTCTCTGGCTTAAAGAGCCAAATCCCTTCACAGTACAACTAGGTCTCACAATGATATCTTTTGATTGTCATATAAGACAGCGAGATGCCAAGCATTATGTATGTGTGTACAGTGTACAACGGGTAAGTTGCCGCCATTTTATATTTTTAATTTCGCGCATGTGCGTTGTTTGATTTTGATTTTGGCTACTGTACAGTATAGTAGGGCACCATCTGTGAGCAAAAGAGCACCATGACACAATTCACTACGCCAAAAACTTTGGAAACGGCATGCTGTACTGCTTGGTATTCGCACCAGAAGATTCAATACGAGTGTTTGGGTGTCAGAGGATTCAGAAATATTTCGATGAGTCTAATGGGGATTACGAAATTGTTTGGAGTGATCGCTAGTGAGGGCGACATTATGCCTCCATTGATCTTCCCGGAGGCCTACATCAAGTACCTTGAGAAGATAGTGCTGCTCTGGAGGAAAGAGGGTGGCCCTTTGAAGGCCCTCTGTCTGGTATCAGAACTCTGCATCAAACTACACAAGCAGGAGATCCCAGTCATGGCTGTCAGACAATTTCTGCGACCACATCACTGCTTACATTTGGCCACCAAACTCTCCAGATTGCAACCCCCTTGATTATTAAACAAAGAGACCGGCCATAAGAGATACAGGAGATTTAGAAGTCGTCTGGAGGCCGTGGTTGAAGCCAATGTGGATTTCATTGAATAAATTTTCTCTTTGGAATTTCAAGATATTTTTTTGTAATTTTGGTAAATATATTTCTTAAAATGAGATTTCAGTGTTATTTTATTTCTGCATAATTTAGACGACAATTCATCCATGGAAAACTGTATGCATTTTTGTGATGTCAACGAACACTCGTTGCCACTTTTGTAATGTCAACAAATACGCGTTGTCACTCGTTGTCACTTTTGTAATGCTTGTTGTAGTAGAGACTTTGTAACCGCAGATACAACTATAGTAACGCCGTTGAACAATACTGGTATCAGATGCCATCGAATAACACTCGCACTAATAGTACTTGCTCGATAATACTCGCTTGAAATATAACCACCTAATTGTGATCGTAATAGTAATCTGATAGACATAGAGGATAGTGTAGAAAGAGTGATTCGTATAGTAATAGAACACAGAATAGAAATGATGACCAATTAGACGCCACTCTAATTCTCATATATATATATATATATATATATATATATATATATATATTTCCTTTTCTGTCGCGTGATCTACTTGTTCAAAATGGGATCGCCCGTGTTTGCTCACAATGCTGAAACTCTAGTGTCGGCAGCGAAACTTTACTCCTATATAACAGTATTCAACTACGAAACAGTTGTCCCAAACATATATATATATATTCCTCTGAAGTGTGGACTATCTATCGAAGACAGATTTTCACCACCAGTACCTGAAACGAATCCTGGATGTAAACTGGCAATGACAAAAGTACTTCAGCGCGCAAGCCATTCCGGCGTACAGAAACTATTTCTCCGTAATCAGATGCACTTCCAAGGTAATCGACCCACTCATAAGCACAAAAACGTTTCAAAGCTGTAGTTAAATGTAAACTAAAGACTGGGCGTTAATATTGAAGACTGGGAAACTATTGTTGGAGATAAATCTGGCTAGAGAAGGTTGATTTGAGAACGCTCCAACAATTTTGAGCAGAAGAGAATTGAGCGTTCCAACAAAAAGCGCGCCATTAGGAAGCAGGGGGGGATAGAATCCGACCCAGAGCTATTACGACACCAACAAACTTGCAGTATTTGTGGAAAAGTCACCCATTCAGCGGCTGGTTTAGCCAGTTACGTGAGATCACACCCGAGAGGTCAGGTGCAAAAGCTTGTGAAGGCAACCCTATCAGAAAGACCTGTAAGTTACTTGAGTGTGTTTTGTGACAAAGTTTGTAAGTCTGTTGCGGGACTCATACATCACATGATTGTACACAGTAAGTTTCCAACATAGGTAACACATACAAACTTTATGTTTGTAACGTGTGTAAGAGAGATTGTAAAAGGGAATGCTGGCCTTAAGAATCACTTACGGGCCCATAGCAGAGCATTAGATCGTGTACAAATGATGGAAATAATATAATTCTGAATGAAAACCACACAAAAATCTAGCAAGTGAAGAGATGGTCTTCTTCTCCAAAGAAGTTACAATAATCATACTATTGTCGAGGGTAGATTATGTAAACCATCTGACAGGTCCTCACAGCCAGAAGCAAGCTTACTATGCCAACGTACCTTATCGTCTTGCCAATAATCTATGCGTTGTTTGCAACAAGGTTTGGAAATCATCATCTGGGCTGAAAAGGCAAATGGTGTTTACATAGGAGAATTGCAGGACATGCGGAGCCAATCAAACCAATCAAGGATATAGAGTTTATCTGTCATATATGCCTGATATCTATGAAATCTAATGCTGGTCTCAAGAGTCATCTTTGGCGCCGAAATGACACAGAAGCCATTACAAGTGATATGAAGGACGAACAGGAGGTTTATATCTGAGTAAGATGTGGCAGTAGCCATGCATGAATTTAACATGAAGACTAAAGTAAATGTGTATACAGCCTGTGTTTAATGTTCCTGCTGTAATCTTCTGAAATACTGACAACATATCTGGAGGCATATAAAATGGCAAGAGCCATTTCCCCATCTTCCAATTCCTGAGACGCATCCTCAACAGTCTCCGATTCCAGAAACTGTTGCCGTCCAAAGACTTGAATGCAACAACATTGAAACAATAATAATCCTCAACCAGATGCGATAGATAGGACCCGTTGTGAGAATGAGGGATTCTAAAACAGATTTTCCACGGGGAACTGAAGACAGGAAAGCGTCTACAACACAAGCCTGGGAAGAGGTTTAAAATAACCTGAAGTATAATGAGGATGCCATGTACATACATGGGCAGAATTGGAAAGAACTGACTTTTAAACCGCACAGAATGGAGGTAGTTTATAAGGGCGGCAGGTAACGCCTTTGATGATGAATATCTCATGTATGCTCAGAGTAAGCGTGATCTACGAGGAGATGCTCACTCTGATTTGCCAACTAATATGCAGTCTTAGATATGTGGTGTGTGTGAGCGCATGCTGTTGACGAGGGCAGATTATCTAAAACAATCTGAAAGGTCAATGCAACAGGCAAAAGAAAGACAACTGTGTCAACCTACCTCATCGTCCTGCCGACTAATGCCTGTGATGTTTGCAACAAGGTGTGCAGATCATCATCTGGGCTAAGGCGGCAAATAGTGGTACAGAGGAGAGCTTTAGGGCATGCAGATCCAATCAACCCAATCAAGAATACACAGTTTATCTGTCGTATACGCCTGATATCGAATGCTGATCTCAAGAGTCATTTTAGGGACCATATACGCCGAAAAGAGACGGAAGCCATCACAAACGATGCGAGGGGTGAAGAGAAATCATCAGTGGCTATATATATATATCAGAGTTATCTATCTATCTATCTATCTATCTATCTATCTATCTATCTATCTATCTATCTATCAAATCGGTCGGATTTTTAATGAAACGTATATATATATATATATATATATATATATATATATATATATATATATATATATATATATATACGAGTGTGTGGTGTAGGGTGCTGAAATTTTTTCACCCATACTTATGGCAAGTGTTGCATTTGGTAAATTGGAAATTTGTATCCATGTGTTTGCAACATGGTTTGTAGATCATCATCTGAGCTGAAAAGGCAAATGGTGTTACACAGGAGACTTGTAGGCCATGCAGACCCCATCAACGCAATCAAGGATATAGAGTTTATCTGTCATATATGCCTGATACCTATGAAATCTAATGCTGGTCTCAAGAGTCATCTTTGACGCGGAACCATTACAAGTGATGCTTAGGGTGAACAGGAGGCTTACATCTGAGTAAGATGTGGCAGTCGCCATATATGTATTTACATGAATTTGTTTCGTTTTCTCCACTTTGGTCTCATTTTTTGCAGTGTAGATATAAACACACTTATGTATATATAACTCGATTACTCTTTCAAAAGTACATAAGTATATTTTAATATATACAGTACAGTGTTAAAAACTAGACATATTCATATATATCCTTTACATAATCACACACACAGACATAAAGGCAAATTTTGATTGGAAATCAGACGTCCGGCCAGCATTCCGGCGCATGCGCTGATCAACTAATCGAAAGCTCTACCTAAAACCTCCTCAAATGTCACTTGGTTTTATTTAATCACTTAAAATGTTTAATGGATGGTACTAATCTTGCATTAATCCACAACATTATCGTGTTGACACGGTCTTTCCATTTGTTGAATTGCCTGTAGAGCGGCAAAAAAGAAGAGAAAAATTATTTGTTATCGAACAAAATAGTGCAAAATTTCGAAAAAGAGGAAAGCGGATGTACCAGTCGAGAAAACAGTACGAATCTGTAAATGAACGTACAAACAAGAAGAAAATAGAAAACACACATCTCTCTCTCTTTTATATATATATATATATATATATATATATATATATATATATATATATATAAAAGTGAACATTGAAGTAAAAACTCAGAGGCGATAGACTGTTTCATGATAAACACAATCGTGGCCTGACGATTCCGTTTAGCATGAAACAGTCTGCCGTCTCTGAGTGTTGACTTCAATGTTCACTTTTATATTTAGATACGCTCTATCTCTGATATTGAGGACTTCATCTCATAAATATAGCGTACCTTAACACTGTATTTCCTTTATATATATATATATATATATATATATATATATATATATATATATATATATATATTTATTCATATATATACATATATATATGTGTGTGTGTATACATATATATATATATATATATATATGTATGTATTTATTTATGTACAAGTTTCGTTAAAAACGACTGAAGCATTATTAATAAAAAAGATAAAAAAAGGAAAAAGCCAACACTCAATAACATCAACTACGAACACAGCCACAATGCGCTGACCATGTTTGAAAACATAAAACATTCTTATAACTCCATAAAAATCTCTACATTCAGTTAAAAGTAATCATAAACTAATCCTTGATAATGGCTAAAGGAATAACCGAAACCACTCGAACATTCGGACAATTTCTGCATAATTTTTCTACAGAAAAGAAAAAAAATATAATAACACAAGAAAAATTATATATATATATATATATATATATATATATATATATATATATATATATATATATATATAAAATACATAAAGGCTAACGGTTAGATGTTGAATCAGACCCGGGAACAGTAGTATTAAAAAGTGCTCAATACACGTGAGAAAAAATAATAAGTAAAAATAAGAATAACATGTAGAGCTTTTAAGTTTAAAAGTATCGCCCGACGAAACCGCCAGGTCGAAACCGTGGTCGCGTATTTAATTGACTTCTTGATTTTTTAGCTCTCTCTGTGTGTGTGTGTGTGTGTGTGTGTGTGTGTGTGTGTGTGTGTGTGTGTGTGTGTGTGAGAGAGAGAGAGAGAAACAGAGGATAAAGGGCAAATAGCAAACCTTTATAAATTTAGCATATTTCCTGGATAAACTAACTGGAATTATGATACACTCAAACGCATGAATTATAGACACAGACGATGGTTGACAGGACAGATTGATGGGAGTTCTGCATTGTAAAAAATAGCAGAAATTTTCCATTCTCTTCCATTTTCTGCTAAACCTTTAATAAAATTTGTTTCTTATCCTATAATTCAGTCGCCTTCCCATCCTTATTTGACCTACATTTAATCCCGATTAATATATATATATATATATATATATATAGAGAGAGAGAGAGAGAGAGAGAGAGAGAGAGAGAGAGAGAGAGAGAGAGAGAGAGAGAGAGAGAAATAATACAAGTAAAAGGTTTATCACTTAGCTGATTGATGTTCTCTTCAGTATCACAACTTCAATTTCGAAGACGGATCCACTGGGAATATAGAGAAAAATAGGAAATTAAAACCCTCCTAAATACATGAATCATATTTTAAAAAAAATCATTATAATATATATATATATATATATATATATATATATATATATATATATATATATATATATATATATATATATATACATGTAACCCGGATATAAGAGAGATTTTCTCTGGTCCCAAATAAGAGCCTGTGTTACCTAAACAAAATAAACCAAACCTGGATATAAGAGAAACCCGGATATAAGAGACTTCTCCGGTCCCGACAACTCTCTTGTATACGGGTTACACTATATATATATATATATATATATATATGTGTGTGTATACGAGAAATACTATTTTTTTTAATTAAGCAGTATTAATTTATATTATTCGTAAGCTTATTCTCGCCAGAGTAATTACAACTGACCTGCGAGTTCAATCCTGACTGGATCAAACTTTCTATTTTGCTACATCTATGCTATTCTTAGTAAATCACGATGTGTGCGTGTCTCTCTGTGTGTGTGTGTGTGTGTGTGTGTGTGTGTGTGTATGAAAATAGCTGCTGCATCATTCTTAGCCCGATCAAGAAGAAGTTAAAAACAATTCTGCTGTCTGTTTATGCTGTAAGTCTTTCAGCCTCATCTCGTACTAAGCCCATTTAACAATTACGTTTGTACTGAATCCGCTTTCTGGTAAATTGTATCTTTATAATAGGTGTGAGGGTTGTGTAATTGTTCGTGACTCCGATTGGGAAATCAGGGACCGGTTTCGGATGCCGTCCGTGTTCATTAACTCCCCTTCCGCACAAATACCCTACGGAAAAATATACACCCATGTATTCTCCCCTTGCTATAGATTAAATAGCAGACCAACCTGGGCTTTCTTGCCTTCAAATGTGTCGTGTTCATTATTATTAATTCACTCATTCTAAAGCAATGAAAATCGAGCTGTTTTCTCCTCTAAACGCACAAAAACATGACATTGTCACTATCGGACAAGCAGTTCCCACAGACAGGTCGTTAAAACGTGCATCAACGAAAATTTCGTCTTCTTTTCCTTATGTTTTAGCATTGAAAAAACAACAAAAAACATCAGAAACTGCTTTTATTTTTTCACTAAATTAACTGGACATTCATTGCACACATTTATGAAAAATACTAGAAAGTCTGTGTACATTTTACTTATTCTTTATTTCATCCTTCTGTCGCAATTTTAATCTCTTGTGTCTCCAATACCACATAACAACCAGATGATAAATTATACTTGTTTTGTTGTTTCCATGTTTTGCTGTATATATAAATGTTAGGGGTATTATGATTAGTTACTCAGACTTACAACCTCCTCACTTCCTACAGGGTGAAATGATTAAAAATGTTGTGTGTAGCTGAATTGCGCCTAATGCACGTTAATCTACAAAAAATATTGCTGCACCAAACTTTCCTGTTTTTTTTCTTTTTTTTTTTACGAGCGAACCTTTAATTAATGTATACCTTTTTCTGAAAGCAAAAAAAACAATACTTTAAGAGGTTAACTCACTTTTCTCCACTACACGCACAAAGATGTGACATTTTCACTAGCAGTTCACACGGATATGACATTCTCACTAGCAGTTCACACGGATGGGTCATTAACACGTGCATCAGCAAAAATTTCATCTCCCTTTCCTTTTCAGGTTATAATAGTAACATTTATATTATAATACTCAACAAAAATTCAAAATAAGAAAACCCCAGACACTTCTTGTATTTTTCAACTAAATTATGTGGACACTCATTACACGCATCTATAAAAAACATACTACAAAGACTGTATACACTTTGCTTATTCTTTATTGTATCATTCTGTTAGATTACAATCCATAGTTGATCTACATTTGACCCCAGACTCACATTTACTCAGTATTACTGTCTCTCATGTCTCCAACACCACATAACAACAAGATAAGAAATAATACTTGTTTTGTATTTTACATTAATTACATTATTCGGGATGTTATTCTCATCTTCATTGCCATATTTACAGCATCTCGACCGTTGTATGCTCCAGCCTTCTCAAGGACACATGGGCCAGTGGATAAAGACATTAGTTAGATCCAGTGACTAGACTCAAAAAGTTGTGAGTTCAATATCAGACCACAGCAGTGGTGAACCAAATGCTTGAAGAAGACCGGAGCGTACAATGGCCGAAACATTGGGAATATGACAATGAAAGTGAGGATAACAGTTTGAATAATGTAAATAATATAAATAATGATAATACCTCATCTCAGAGATATAGACAGATACTCATTTTGTTGTTTCCACGTTTTACTGTTTCTCATTTTGACGAGTGTTTTTGTATATATAAATGTTGTGGGGGGGTTATAATTATTTATTCAATTATAATTCGCCTACAAATCTCAACTAGTCTAGAAAATAGAAAACTGAATTCAAATCCGTTTGAAGGGGTCTAGACGCCTTCATGCTATCAAAACCTTAAAAACATGTGGATCTCCTCCAAAATTAATGGCTATTAGGAATCATGTACGTACCGATTCGACTTTTAATTAATTTGTAATTTTACCGGTAAAGTTTTTAAACTGGGTATTTTTATTGATGTTTTAATGATACCTTTAAGTTCTGTCGGCGATTCCCTGTTGAACAGACGAATTTGACTGGCAGCGGTTGTGAGAAATATTATAGTTTGAACCCAAAACCAGAGCGTACATCTTTGCTAGCAAATATCTCATCAGTCGAAATCGTTCAACTGAAACCAATGATTTAACCACGACACTTTCAGCACATCAAGCATATTCAAATATATCTTTGATGTTTGTCCGTGCATACCGAATTTCTTCTGTTTGCAACACGAACCGTGGGCGCGTAACGTGAAACGAATTTCAAAGCACAACCAAGAGAGGGTCAAAGACAAACACACTTTTGTGATATCGCCCCCCGGATATAAGCAATTAACTTTTAGCCGAGTGAGCAAAATGGAGTAGCACTCTACATATTCAAGGTGGATAATACCTAAGCGGTACTAAAAAGAACAAAATAAGAAATCCAGGGATATTGTCATGTCCATAAAAATAATTAAAATTAATTAAACCGTCAAAATATAACTATAATGAAATAATTATCCAGGTAAGATGAGAACGAATAAAGTACAATTTCAAAGTAGCCATGACCCATTTATAAAAAGTAATTTCTTAATTCTTGTTTATTTGCTTAGTTTAAATTTAACTTAGGTCATATTTGATTGGTTGATCTGAGTAAAGCCCACAAACCTTATAATTCCCAACTTTTTTTGTAAAAAGAGATTTTACTTTGCTTTTAAATTTAAATAAATTGTTTACTCGCCAGTAATTTACAATCGCCTGATGAGATGCATTGAAACGCATCGAAACATGACTACAATAGTGTAGCGATTTTGACATGTTTTCGTGCTAATATCCTAAAATAAATAATGAAATAGTTATAACAATAATAATTATCATTAATTTAGTCTTTCTAAACCAATGAGAATCGATCCCACTTTTCTCCTCTACACACACAAACACGTGACATTCTCACTACCGGACAAACAGTCAACACGGACAAGCACTTAACATGTGTGTCAACGAAAATTTCGGCTCCTTTTACTTTTTCAGGCCATAATAGAAACATTTATCTCTTAGCACTCAACAAAATTTCAGTTAAGAAAATCCCAGAGACTTTTTGTAATTTTTTCCAATTATCTAGAGGCTCATTACACATATCTATATATAAAAAATATCTATATATAAAAAATATCTATATATAAAAAATATCTATATATAAAAAAAAAACATACGAGAAAGATTGTATGCACTTTGCTTATTCTTTATGTTATCCTTTTGCAGGATTCCGATCCATATTTAATCTCCATTTGATTCCAAAGTCACAATTTTACTCAGTGTTTCTTTCGGCCATTTCATTGAACGAGAGCAGTTTAACCCCTTAGATTAAATAAATGGTTCAGTTCGGAATTTCCCTGTAGGATTGAGATAAACCTGATGAAGGGTCGAGGGCTCAACGGTTGAAACGTTGATATAACAACAAGAAAGATGAGGACATTAGTAGAAATTAAGAAAGACATTATTTATTTTTATTTTTGTTGTTCACACAAAGTTTTTGACTGGTCTGTTCTCCGACTATTTTCAGTTGTGCTAAACCAGTGGTTTTCAACATTTTTTTGTTCATGAATCCTTTTTGCCATCTGTCTGAATGTCATTACCACAATTTCCAAGATTGTTCCACTCAAAAGATATTTTCCAGGTAATTTGTATAGATTATTGAAAAACCTTCATTCTTTTCTGTATAAGTACATATACATTTACATGAATTATTTTTATAGCATTTTTTACAAATTTAATATCAATAGAAAATGTTGATGGATTTTTAAACATGAATACATGTACAGTAATTGGCTTTAATCTATAATTAATTACTAAATAAATAAACTGAAGCATACTTCAATAAACAAAATTCTGTAAATAAAAAAAAAAACAAGAAAAATAAAGGTGACTTTATTTCCTCGCCTCGTAAGCATAAGTTGTGGCACAGAGACCAGTGGGTCTCGATCTCCCCTTGCCCAGTTTCCAACATAAGTCAGAATATCACTCCTCTTCCAAAATTGTCCAACTCAAAAGGTGCATTCCAAACAGGCATATTGAAAAATCATTCTTTTCCATATTGGTTCATTTACATGGATTATTTTTTTTATAGAGGAGATTTACAAATTTAATAGCAATAGAAAATGTTGATAGATTTTTCAAATTGAATACGTTTACAGCAATTTCCTTTAATTCATAAATAAATACAGTGTAACCCGGATATAAGAGACTTGTCGGGACCGGAAAAGAAGTCTCTTATATCCGGGTTTCTCTTATAGCCGCGTTTGGTCTATTTTATATACATTAACACAGGCTCTAATTTGGGACCAGAGAAAATCTCTCTTATATCCGGGTTTCTCTTATATCCGGGTTACACTGTATTAAATAAATGAACTGAAGTATACTTCAATAAACAAAAAAGTTCGGAAGAATATC
Source organism: Acanthosepion pharaonis (assembly GCA_903632075.3). Classification (NCBI taxonomy): domain Eukaryota; kingdom Metazoa; phylum Mollusca; class Cephalopoda; order Sepiida; family Sepiidae; genus Acanthosepion; species Acanthosepion pharaonis. Next base: position 628,036 of record CAHIKZ030003358.1, on the reverse strand, counting down.
AGAATATTATAATTCAATAGACGGAATTCTGCAAACAAAATGCAAGAAAAAGTAAAAAGAGTTTCCACCCCACTTGAAACCCAGAAATCAGCCACCCTGGTGGAAATTTCCTCCCTGGTGAGGAAATCCCCCCCCCCCTGGTTGAGAATCCATGTGCTAAACCTTTGAAAAGAGAACGCAATGTCCCAGATAGGATCTACGAAACCTGCTTTTATTTTCCATTCGTTTATATATTTTTTATTTCTTGAAGCATCGCTTTCTGTGGGGTTGATAGGAAGAAAATTGCATATGATCATAGTTAGATAAATTCACAGTGATGTGGACATTTACCAAATTTAAATATTACTTTTCCGTTCGGGTCAAATTCTTTTTTCGTTCATTTTCTTATTTTTTCCCTAAAGCCTTGGCATCTGGCACTAAATTCGTTCAAAAAACATCTAACCATTCAATTGCATACAGCCGCGTTTTCAGGCCACTGATTAAATACGGCTTCCAGCAAATGGAGCCTGTAGGTCTTAACAAGGACCATCCTTCTTTCGATTGAGTGATTCGTTTTTTACGGTATATCAACCCTTTGTTGGTTATTTAAAGCCAGATTGTAGGAATGTTTTTTTTTAGATAATAATAATTTACTGATAGAAGTCTATTCACTAATTAACTGATAGCTGGGGGGAAAGAGGTGGTGTTTAACCTTTCCCAAGGGTATTTGTGCGTAAGTGAATATAACGAACCCAACGAAAAATGGAACTCAGCTCACCGATTTACAATTCCAAGCCGTTATCCATTACACCACACGCACATCCAAGCTTACAGCACGTGGTATTCCCAAGCAGTCATCGATGTAGGTACTAACCAGGCTCGATGTTCTTTAACTGCGGTGATTGTATGGGAACTTGGGTTTCAACGTGATAAGGCCTTAAGGCCATTACGCCACCCGCACATTCAAGCTTACATTTCCTGATATTCCTAAGCGGTCACCCATCTAGAAACTGACCAGGCTTGACGTTGCTTAATGTCGGTGATTGTACGGGAGCAGGGTTTCAACGTGTTATAGACGTAAGCTCATTACGCCACCCGCACATTCAAGCTTACAGCTCCTGTTATTCCCAAGCGGTCACCCATCTAGAAACTGACCAGGCTTGACGTTGCTTAACGTCGGTGATTGTACGGGAGCAAGGTTTCAACGTGTTATGGACGTAAGCTCATTACGCCACCCGCACATTCAAGCTTACAGCTCCTGTTATTCCCAAGCGGTCACCCATCTAGAAACTGACCAGGCTTGACGTTGCTTAACGTCGGTGATTGTACGGGAGCAGGGTTTCAACGTGTTATGGACGTAAGCTCATTACGCCACCCGCACATTCAAGCTTACAGCTCCTGTTATTCCCAAGCGGTCACCCATCTAGAAACTGACCAGGCTTGATGTTGCTTAACGTCGGTGATTGTACGGGAGCAGGGTTTCAACGTGTTATAGACGTAAGCTCGCACATTCAAGCTTACAGCTCCTGTTATTCCCAAGCGGTCACCCATGTAGATTCAGACAAGGTTTGCTTAACTTCGTTGATTGTACGGGACCCGTGGTTTCAAGGTGATAAGGCTTTAATCCAGTTACGCCGCCTGCACATTCAAGCTTACAGCTCCTAATATTCCCAAGTGGTCACCCATATGGGTGCTGACCAGGCTCGACGTTACTTAACTTCGGTGATTGTATAACAGAAAACCCCATCACTTGAAGACTTTCAACAGCCGCAACAAATAAAATGTATATCACATATAACAGGAAAAGTAAATAATAACGCCTTAGTTAAAAAAAAAAAAGGCTAGGAAGGAAACTGTCGTCAATCCTGGAATGAACGCTAATAGCGAAATTGAAAAACTATTTTCCTGAAAATTTTTTTAATAGGAGGACTTTATAAATTGGAATCGACAATAGTATTGGCTGATTGGTCAATGAACGCTGAATGTTTCCTTATAAGGAAATGTGTAACATTAACATTACCATGAGAAATAAGTAGACCTGATCTCCCCACTAAGGCATGGCTTGATACAAAGTCGTTTTTTACGTGGGGTAATCATACGCATGAATCTGTATATGGGCCAAGGACCGAATTTTCCCAGTTTCCTTTGTCGCGGTGAAAGACATTAATTTGAAAATACAGTAGAATCCCTCATATCCGGAAACTCTCATATTCAGAGTGCCTCATATCCGGAATCCCGCATATCCGGACATGATTTTCATTTTCTTTAACACGTTGTCATTGCTCACATGTCCTGTCTATGTATTCTCAGCATCCTTATTTAAAACCACATTTCTCTTGCTCCAAGACTCTTCTTTATCTAAGAGGAGATTTTCCAACATTCACTGGTATATAAGAGAACTGATATTACGTAACAGATCAGTAGTCTTTCCTTTGTTTCTAACGATTTCTTTCTGTTTCTTAATACAGTAGAATTCTTCATATCCGGAATCCCTCACATCCGAAGTGCCTCATATCCGGAATCCCGCATATCCGGAGTGCCTCATATCCGAAATCCCTCATATCTGGACATGATTTTGATCTGTATATTTGAACTGTTTGTGTGATATGTAATTGATTTGAAATTTCTGTTTTTCAGGAAATTTACTTTGTATAATTGCTTCTGCTTATTTCACTAATGGCTTCGATTGGTGCAAAGGATGATGGGAATAAGTGGAAAGGATGACAGCGAGACACATCTGCAACAGGATAGCGACGAGATGCATAACTGTGATGAAACCTGGACTGAAATTGAAAAGCTATTGAAGAGGTTGTCAGTTTTATGGAAAGAAAGCCAGCATTCAGCTGTGATGATTGCAATAACGCACGCAGAGTTAAAAAAGTGTCTTTCGTCTAAAAATGCCAAGAATAAAAGCAAAATGAAATGTGGAAAAAGTTGAGATTACATTAGAAGAGAAAGAACAGCGATTAAAAAATCCTCGTTACATTATTTGTTTTGCATACGTGGCATATTTAATTTAATAATTTTTCATTGACATTGCATAATTTATTTCTTTTCCTTAAAATCTTTTCTGTTATATTTCACTCACCATTAGCTTATTTTGTTTACTGTTCTTTTATTTTAATCTAAATATAACCCCTCATATCCGGACTTTGTAACAAATTCCACATATCCGGAAGGCCTTCTTAGTCTTACTGTACTTGCAAAAATTAAATTTTTTTTCGAATACTAATGAAACTTTCAGAACTTATTCCCAAATGTATGAAATTATTTCAAACATGTTTTCTTTTAGAAAATCTTGGTAAAAATATTTTTCATGTGTTTTAGACCCTTAGTTATTTTTATGAAAACTCAAGAAATTCAGCGAGATAATATATAGTGACTATTTTACTTAAAAGGAGAACTTTTTTGGAAAATATAAATCATCAGTTTTTTTTGGTAAAATCGGACACCGACTTATCGAAAATTTGTTTCGTAAAACAAAAACGCAATAAAACTTAAATATTATTTACTTAGAAAAAGCTTTTAATTGCTTTTATGAATATTATAGTGATTTTCCAAGCGTAGCTTAGATGTGGCACAAGGCCGAAAATATGGGGCACCCAGTGAGGATCGAACTCACTACTCAGTCGTAATTATTCTAGCGAGACAATCTTGCTAACCCTTACACCAGATCGAATTTCTCAAATGGTTTTCTTAGTGTTGCTTAGATGTGCCTCAAGGCCGAAAGTATGCTCCCCACCCCTGTTAGGGTCGTTTGTTTTTCGTCGTAGTCTATTTTACTCTCGATTTCGCTGACAAGCATGGTGTTTTGCTTTTTGAAATATGAAATTTAAATCTAGCAGCTTGAAATAATAGCTATAATAAAAGTTTCAAGAAAGCTTATTTTATTGAAAATTCCTTTTAAACTTTAGGTATCGCATTTTTATTGAGGTACCTAGTTAAAATATATTTTATCCACCCGAGGACAGATACTACATTTTTGATTTCAGTCAAAAGAACAGTGTAACGTGTAGCATAGAATACCGAATGTTTCCTTATAATGATACGGCTAAAATTTCTATTGCATTATCTTTCTCGTCTCTTTTCTTCGTTATTTCTCCTTTTCTTATTTTTGTCTTCTTTCTATCCGTTCGGTCATTCTTGTCATCATTTTTCATTTTCTTTATTCTACATCTATCTACAATGATTCAGAACCTCGTACTGTCGCCATTTTGTTTTCATTCATTGATTTCGCCCTGTCTGGTTACTTCGCCCTCTTTAATTCCCCTTGCAGTTTTCAATCTCCAGTTCTCGCCAAATCCCGTTTCTTAGTTTTCTTTAAACGTGACTTTCGTTATTTCTAACGTTCCTGGACTCCTATTCTCGCCATCTAATCCCGTCATCATGTCACCCGCCCCTCTCTTCCCATACTGTCCGGTTGCAATGCTTTTGCAGCTTAGTCACTATGTATGTACGACCCTAGAGAAAACTTCAAAGTGGTGTGTTTTTCTTTCCTTTTTATCTAGGACGCAGGCGGCTCGACTACGCCATCTGAAGACCCAAAGCTCTCGTACTGAAGCCCGTGTTGCGGACGCCGGGTAGGGTTAGGGTCAGTTTATAAACAAATCAAAATAAATGAAAAAGAAGAGGAATGCGTAGTGTGTATTGGATTAAAGTACCGTGGGAAATATAGTTAGAAAAGATTGAGAAAGCGAAAGGAAAGGAGGTTAAGGGGGAATAATTCAAGTACCGTTCTGTCTCGTTTTGAGTCTCGCGAGAGATGCTGGCATCTAGCCAATGGCTGATCTGATCGGGCTGTTGCATTGGAATAAGAAGAGATTTGTCTTCAGTTTTTGTACTCTTTTAAAAAATATTTTGTCTGTCTCTCATTTTATTGAAAGTTCTTTCTGTTTTTATTCTTTTTTTTCCCATTTCTGTCCAAGTATTCGTCTCTCTATTGTTCAGTTTGCTTTGGATGTCCGCTGATTTTTCTTTGAAGTCTTTATAAAAGTATGTAAACCGAAGACATGCTAATGAAATTGTCTAGTACCAGACGAAATTGGAGAATGCTAAACACACGACGAGGCGGCCTTGGCTACCATTTGAAGAAAATTTATTGTCATTCAAAATTATCTCCCGACAACAAAAACAACAATAAAAATAATAATGTTAATGATAATAATATTACTGGTAGCTTATGTCTTAAAGAAGTACAAAAAATTCTACTCACAAGTACAGTTCGCACATTACGGAGAACTCTGTAAAATGTTTCCTGTAGCCATTTCCGCTCATAAATCTCTAGTTTGAACCCAGAATGAAATGTGTAATTACTAATAAATCATCAGTTACCTCCCCTTAAGATCTAGGAGGTATAAAAATTACCCTGTTAAATCCGTCAGTAGACGAGTAGTCAGAGTAAAGTGCAATAAAACTTTGGTATAAGTTTATTCACTGCTTCTGTTTTAACTACAATGTATACAACAGAAATCAAAAGAAATAATGATGATGATAATAATAATAATAATAATAATAGCCCAGACATCGTGATCAAAGACCACAAGTAGAGAATGTGTTTTGTTTATTGACATGTCAGTCTTTGCAGCTTGTAATGTATCTTTGAAGAGCTTAAAATGGCTATCAGAATACAAGGACCTTGAAATCGAAATACAAAATATGTGGCATATGAGGACATTAATAATTCCAGTTATAGTTGGATCCCTCGGATTGATTGGAATTGGTTCCAATAGACTCATTAAAGGGATTCCTGGTAGCCCATGCCTTAAAGAAATACAAAACATTGTACGCACAAGTACAGTTCACACATTACGAAGAGCTTTAACTATGTAAAAGGTGTGTGATCTTGGTTTTATTTTTTACGAAAATAATTAGAGGAAAATGTCATGAAGTCATTTCTGACTTTAGGTCTCTGGTTGGGACCCGAAAGTAAATGTGTATACAACAGAAATCAGAAGAAATGCCAGTTCTTGTAGATTGTAATGTATCTTTGAATATATTCAAAAACAAAAACAAAAAAAAAACTACCAACATATTTGGAATTTGAAGTGGAAATCTCAGAAATGTGGCACGTGAAGACATCAATAATTCCAGTTGTTGTTGGTGCCCTCGGCTTTATTGGAAAATATTCCGATAGACTCTTTGAAGGAATTCCTGGTAGCACATGCACATGTCTTAAAGAAATATCAGAAAATTTTCTCATAAGTACAGCTCACACATTACAAAGGGTTTTTCCTATGTAAAATGTGTGCGCAGTCTTAGGTTGCTTTGTTTTTATTCTTATTGTTAAAATAGTCTGTGGAAAATAATGACATTTCTGACCTTAAATCTCTTGTTGGGACCCGAAAGAAAATGAGTATAAAACAGAAATCAAAGGAAATAATAATAATAATAATAATAATAATAATAATAATGAAAGAAAAACAACTTAGCTAAATGTAATTACAAAAAAAACAAAAAAACAAAACAAAAAACAAACAAAAACAAAAACACTCGGAGGACAAGGCTTTGCATGGCAAATACTAAAAATACGAAAGAAGCAGATGTGGACCAACAAAAAACATATTCGTGGCTGAGGAGCACTAGGTTGAAAGCTGAGACAGAAGGCCTAATTATTGCAGCTCAGGACCAAAACCTCGCAATCAGATCCTATCACTGTCACATAATTAAGGATGGAACTAACCCAAAATGCAGGATCTGCGGAAAATATGATGAAACTGTCGACCATATTATCTCAGGCTGCCCGGATCTAGCAAAAAATTAATATGCCCAGAGACATAATGTGCATTCGAAGATATGCAAGAAGCACAAAATCTAAACCACTGAGAGATAGTATGAACCCCAACCAGACACAGTTACCCAAAATAACGATGTGACTATCCTCTGGGGCATGCTAATTCAAGCTAACAGGGAATAAAAGCCAACAGAGATGATATTATCATAAAAGACAAGAAATTCAGGAAGTGTATGCATATTGACATAGCAGTACCAACTGAGAGAAACACCTCCATTGAAATTATTGAGGAATTGTCCAAATACAAGGACCTGGAGATCGAGGTTAACAGGATGTGGATAATGAAGACTGTACCAATAGTAATCGGATCTCTGGATCTCGTAAGAAAAGGAATGGACAATTTTAGTAACAGTGTCCCAGGTAACATCAACATACGAGTTGTCCAGAAGATCGCCCTACTAGGAACATCACATATATTAAGAAAATTGCTATCAATTAAATGACAATTCTCTTATAGGGCCTAAGGACCATAGTTTGGACCCGGCTCTACAGAATACAAAGTAGGAAGAATAACATACACAAATAATAATAATAATGATAATAAATAGATAAATAAATGAATGTGCAAAATAGCATTCAAGAAAGGGAGAATTACAGAAACACTCGATAGACTTAGATTTTGTCACAAACATTCGGGAACTGAAACAAGAAGCCTATAGGTATCTAGGAATTAGCTAAGCAGGTGGAATACAGCATACCCAAAGAAGAAGGTAAGAAAGGGGTACTACAAGCGTGTGTCTGGTATTGAATACCGAACTGAATTCAAAAGACAGAATATCAGCCATAAACACCTTGCCTGTCCCTGTGGTGCATTACAGTTTCAACATCCTTGAGTTGGCCATCGCTAACATTAAGCGAATAGACGCTAAAACGAGAAAGTTTCTCACATGCCATTGCAAGCATCATCCTAAAGCTGATGTTGATCGTCAGTATGTGCCCAGACCCGAAAAAAGTAGAGGATTAGTTCAACTAGAACTGTCTTACAAAGCTACAACAGTGGCCTTCAAGAATACCTGGAAACTACAGAAGACTGGATTATGATATGTGTCAAAGAACATGAAAATAGTAAGCGACCTTGTTCCGTAATAAAGGAAGCCAAAAAGTTAAAAATGAAGTCTCAAATGGGTGTAGGAATAAAAGTAAAGCACAATACACCGACTGAAACTGCAAAATAATTAAAAAAAGAAAGCTAAAGCAAATGCAACCGACTAGATACAGAAACGATGGCAAGATAAACCGCTTCACGGTCAGTACTCTGTCCGTACCAAACAAGCTGATGTAGACAAGCCCCCTACCCATCAGTGGCTGTGTACTGCAGGGTTAAAAGCTGATACCGGAAACCTGACCCCCACCCCTGTCTTACGAACCGGGGTAGAGATTTATTTCTTGTTCCCTGTTTACGACTGGGTTTTCGATTCTTTTTAAAATCTTTTAATTCTCTTTCACTCCCAGTAGACGTTAGCATCTTTGTGGCATTATCGCCTTACATGGGACGAATTGATTAAAAAATAAAAAATATATACAAATTGTCAAACATAATATTAAGTACTTTGTCTATGTGAACTCCCTATATATATATATATATATATATATATATATATATACCGCGTGTAACAGCGAAAATGTCCAAATCGTGTAACTTCATGGGATATTTGTCCATCCCACAGAATGTTTAATATCTAAAAAACGACTAAATTAATTGAGTTTTTTTTTCCTGGGTTTTCAGATAAGACGTTTAGCCATCTTGACACCATTGGACGTAAGAATCACGGAAAAATCCTTTGAGTTATTCAGCTGGAAATAGAACTGGTTGAAATCATTTTGTATTAGCCCCATTTTGTATCTTCCCAACTGAGCAATGGTGAGAGGAAAAAGATCATTCAAACCTTCAGTAATGGTACGAACATTCATAATCTGGCTTCTGTCTTCAAAGTCCATTCAAGAACCATCAAGAAAAAGGCGAATAAGTTTAAAAAGAAGGAATAGCAGAAATGAAAACTGGATCAGGAGGTCACTTATTGCTAAATGAATTCTTCCTGTTCAAAATATGGTCTAATATATTTATAAAAAATCTTGGAGAATTCCAGTAAGATAACTTTAATCATTTTTAAAAATACAACGGTTGAATGTTTAATCTAACAACTGGACAATATATTGTCATCCATCGACAGACTTTTTTTCCCCCTAAGCTATTGGTTCTGGCAGATCTGTATTTTATATCATTGTGTGTGTGCGTGCTATAGCGATGCACCTTGGGTATTCTTGAGAGTCAAATTTGCTGAGAAATTAGAATATCATGGCTAGTGATAATCGATCCTACAATCCAAGACACCTCGAAGAAAAGTAACTTTGTGAATTTTACTTCAAGCTGAAATAAAATTTAAACCTCGTCAGAAATATATTTATCTCCTCTCTCCACCTCTTTCTATTTCCCCTTTCTTTCTCTTTCATTCTTTCATTTTTTTTTCTTTTTTGGCGGTTGTGTGTCTGTTTCTTTTCGTGGCTACTTTCTATCACTCCTTTCGCTTTGATCGTAGTTCGCAGAGAAAGGGAAAGAAAGAGGTTGCTTTGTAGTTTGTCAGCGCGGTAGTTTTGTGTGTGGACGTGAATGGGGATGTAACTTCTGTGCGTCTCATGTCAAAATCTTTTGCACTGCCCCTCAATTGATACACACAAAAACCTATAACCTCCTTCTTTTAAGATTAATAACTTCCACCCTCCCCTGAACACTGTCTCGTGCTTTTTGTCTGACTGAAACATTGAAATGGATAAATTTAGTATTAGTTTTTTTTGTAGCTCACACACTTAAATTTCTAATTCCGACACGATCTCAGTCTATATCGGGGTTGAATAAAATGAATCGCGACGTTTGAAATAAGTTTATTTCCCAAATGAGGCAATTTTGGATTTTATTGTGTTCTAATTGTTTACTCTATATTAATAAATACATTGAGCTCTTTTTGTGGTTCATTTTTAATATTTTATATGACTAGGATCCACTTGGATTATATACGAACGGATATATTACCTTTATCATATATATATATATATATATATATATATATATATATATATATATATGTGTATGTATGTATGTATGTATGTATGTGTGTGCGTGCGTGTGTGGGGGGCGTAATATATTTAAGGATATATATTTAATATATAATATTCGTCAAGATTTCGATTAGTTGTTCGTCTAAATGTCCGTGTAGTGTGGATGTCAGCACAATTTGATATTCATTCTTTAGAAAGATACAGGAAGGAATTGATAAAAAAAGAATAGAGAACAGCTCCACATTATATTAAAATTTTGGAACAAACTTGGCTGCACTCTTTGTTGAAAATGGCAAAACATATTTGATAAGTAATATTACTAAAGATAAATTACTTTTTTTTTCAATCATGTAAAGGATTACCGAAAAAAAAGAACGTTCCTTTTCAAACATGTAGATTGTTAGTTTTTTTAGACCAGTGTTTATCAGTGGGCGGACATTTGGCCGAACGGACACTTGGCCGACAGACATTTGGCCGAGAGCCATTTGACCGAACGGACATTTCACCAAAAAAATAAAAGTTGAGAATCCCTAGTTTAGAGAAATAGTAATTCCTTTTTGTTTTTTTTAATGCCGAAATTTAATTTTCTTGAGAGCATTAGTAATTTTCATTACAAAAATATATTGCTGGAAATTTTTTTCAAACATTTTTATACTTTCATAGTGTTTTAATCCCAATTTGGGGGTTAACTATTTGCCCGTAGCTGAGACCCTGAAAGGTGCTACCACCCCAGGTCAGGGTGGACATAGGAACAACAGCAATTAAGAGGTGGTACAACGCTCCTCAAAACCTCCAATCACCCGATCAAAGGCCATACTGCCGGATGTGGTTTAATATCATATGCAGGACGACAAACAGGTAGTCATCATCATTACAGGTGTTTCAACTTGAAGTCACACTGTAAAACAGTTTCCATGGCCCAGTGTATAAAAGCGTTGTTTGAAATAATATAATGACTTGACCGAAAGAGTTGTGAGTTCGATAGCTGGCCACAGCAGACGTGAAACAAAAACTTGGATAGTTGAGAAATAACTGAAACTGAAATATCAGTATGGTACTTGGGACTAGAACAATCTACTCCAGAGGACAAAATAAAGGAATTGGTTCGGTTTGGAAATTTCAATCACCTGGAGTAGGCCCGAGCGTACAACGGCTGAAACGCCGGGAATATGGCAATAAAGATGAGGAGAGCAGTCCGAACAACGTAAATTATGTAAATAGTTACAATGCCTCATCTCAGAAATATAGGCAGATGCTGAAGACCGGAGTGTACAGCGACCGAGACGTCGTGAATATGGCAATAAAGATGAGATGAACAGTCCGAATGATGTATATAATGCAAATAGTTACAATACCTCATCTCAGAAATAGAGACAGATGTTGAAAGTGAATATGGCAATAAAGATGAGGTTAACAGTCCAAACGATGTAAATAGTGCAAATAGTTACAATACCTCATCTCAGAAATAGAGACAGAAACTGCCCAATGTTATTTTTTTTTTGATTTTCTAAACTAATTTCGACTATGTTTAGTCCGATAAAGTCCTAAAGGACGAAGCGCGTCATATAATTTCTTTTCTCCAATTTGTCTTTTATTTTCTTGTTTCAAACGCAAAAGATGAAAAAAGACTTGGCTATAATTTTATTCCCAATATTATATATGGAATTTGTTTGGACTTGAAAAATATTACGTTATCCGTGAGTGCATCGGATTTTTTTTTTATCACGCCCAGACACTTTTGTCTCAATTGTCGATTAGTTGTCCTACGGTCATTGTCTGTGATGGGCGTTACTACAAGGAAGCGTACGAAAATTGTAACGCTGCACGAATACACTGGCAAACCTTACAACTGAGCAAATCAATGTACTATAGACTGGCGCAGAAACTCTCCTGATTTAAATCCAGTCGAAATCTGTGGTCAATCTTTAAGGAACGATCCCGTGGAATGGACATACGGAGTACTAACATGTCCACTGGGTCATGTTTCATTGAAAAAATATGAAAAAAAGTAAGTAATTACGGAATTATTCGTTTTCTTTCAATTAATTTGTACAAGGGTATATAGTACTAACATATATGTACTCACATAATATGTGTGTATATGTGTGTACACAGCACTGCTATAAAAAAACGACAACAAATACTCATAAAATATTAACCATAAAAATAAATAATAACGGAATTATTTATTTTGTTTCAATTAATTTGCACAACAGTGTAGGCGTTTTAATAAATATTGTTTGTATTTATTACCAACCTCCGTGGATGCTTGATTCATCTCCTGTTCGTTGTCAGACATTTTAATTTGTTACGAATTCATTAAAAATACGCATGTAGTCCCGGGCACGTCAAGGGTCACTAGACAATAAGGGATTGATACTTAGAGGTTAAAATGAACAGTTGATTTACCCACATCAAGAAGATCAAGGAAGGATGGTAATGACGAGGAAACAAACGGATAATTTTAACAAAACAAGATAAAGAATTTATTCATGAATTTACATGCTTGAAGTTGTGTCAGTATTTCGTTTCAGGAAAATAAATCAGAAATTTGTAAAGTCCGTAGTTTTAACGAATTGTCATGAAGAGGAAATGTTCATACAACAAATTAAATGATCTAACACAAAATAATATTAAAAATATTTCAGACAAAAGTAAGAGTTTCTTTTTCACAGAAGGGATATATGATTTGCATACGTTCAAAAGTATGTATTTCGTATTTGTCTGGATGAGTGTGTATCTGAGTGAGTGATTTTTCGAATGATTGTTGTTAAATTACCTAGTCCCGCATTAATTTCCAAAGAATTGGTCTTGATCTGGCATCTCGGTTTCAGACACATTCCTACCGCCATAACGTAGCTTCCATCTGCCTTTTCTATAAATATTTTCATAGTAATTTTTCTGATAAGCTTTCCACTTTGGTACCTTGGCTTTATGAATTTAACTGCAGTACAAGACTGGCGTCGAGGTCTCATCAATTTACAGTTGAAATAGCTAAATGTAACCATACGTTCTCCATGACTGTATATGTATAGACAAAGAGTGCTCACTATAGGCATCCGATGGTCTAATCCACTAATTTTTTTAAGCAGAAGATCGGTCTACTTATCGCCTGTTCTAAACTCCTTCCTCTTCCTTTGAACAGGAGTAGAGAGTTATCTCCTGTTTCCTGTTTAGGATTGGGTTTCCGGTTCCTTCTAAAGTCTTTCATTTCCAGTGGTTCTATAGTGGCTTGGGGTTTAGTGGTTAAAATGAACAGTTGATTTACCCAAGCCAAGAAGATTAATGAAGGCTGATAATGACGAGGAAAAACACGGGTAATTTAAATAAAACAAGATCAGGAATTTATTTACAAATTTACACACTTGAAGTAGTGGCAGTAGCTCGTTTCAAGAAAATAAATCACAATTCTGAAATTTTAAAGAAAATAAATCAGAATTCCTTAAGGATACATGGCACAGTGGATAAAGGCGTCGGTTATATCTAGTGACAGGACCAAAAGATTTGTGAGTTCAATACCTGGTTAAGGCAGTGGATAACTTGGAAAAGGGAATTAACATGAAATGACTAATAACTGACATCCATTAGACATGGCACGTGAAACTAGAACAGTCTACCCCACCGAGCGAAATAAAGGGTTCAGTACAACATTTCAACCACCTGAAGAAGGCCGGTGCGTATATCAGCCGAAACTGTGTGATAAAAATGGCAACAAAGATGAGGACAATAATCCGTATAATGTAAATAGTGTATATAATACCTCATCTCAGAAATATAGACAGATACAGAAGTTTTAATGTTCATATTGTCCTGAAGAGGAAATGTTCATACAACAGATTAAATGACCCGACACAAAATGATATTAAAAATGTTTAAGAAAAAGGTAAGAGAGTCCATTGCTCACCGAAGGGATATATGGTTTGTATACGTTCAAAAGTAGACGAACAGAGTTTGAAATACTTAGATTTCTTGGATTGTTGAGAGAAAATTCTTTGAAGTGCTGCGTGCTTGGTTAGAAAGCCGAACGTATAACTGGCAAGTAATTTTACACTGTTGAGTACTTCAACGTTATACTCAATGAACAGAAACGAAACCTTTCACAGGACTTTAGACAGTCCATTAATTTAATTTTTCTCCTCATTTTGTATAAAAATGAATCTCACATGGATTCGCTATTTTCTTTTCCTTCTCCTCGGCTGACAGGCTAATTTATGTGGAGGTAAGGTTTTCGTTAGTCTAAAATCAATTTCACAGAGGCTTGCAAATTCCTTTCCATATTTTTACTCCGTCATCCGAATTTAAAAGGATGACTGAGTAAATAAAAATTGCTTATTAGGATGGAAAGTTTTGTGGGACGCCAGGAACCTCTTCTTGCCACTGTCAAACAAAGAAAAATGGCGTGGTTTGAACACATTACAAGGCACGACATCCTGTGCAAGGCCATCATGCAAGTCACCGTTGAAGGTGGACGTAGGGGAGGACAACAACACAAAAAACTGATTGGACAATATCAAACAATCGACAGGTATGACTGTACCAGAATTGATGATGGCTGCCATTGATAGAGCGTTGTGGAAAAGAGTCAGTGTGGCTTCTGCATTCGGATCCGCCCTGCGATTACAAAAGTGATGTGGATGATGATGATGATGATGATTATTTTTTTTTTTCTCGCACGCATTGCACCTCTTCAAAGGTAACGGTGACAAGGGAAAGTTTTTTGAGTGCAACAGGACACAGTAAATTAGGCTTTAGTGTATATTCCTGCTTCTTCATGTTCTACGACGATATTGCATGCAGTACCAAGGAGTGGTTGAAGTGTCATCGTTGAAGTGTTAAGCAATATGTGCAATAATCACGTAATCCGGGTATGAAAACTTTGGCTGCCGGAATCGTGTTAACCTGCGACCGTGAGTTCAATCTGTGTGTAAGTTAGTGAGAAAAAAAAACAAACTCTGGTTCAGTCGGAAAAAATGCGATATAACAAGAATGAAGTGAAAAGATTTATCTCGTAAAATATATCACATAGACATCGGGATGAGAACGAGCTTCTTTTAACTGTAGTGTCCCTTCAGGGCGATAGAGATAATAACTCCCCACAACTTCCTGCCTTTTGTTAATGCCATGGGTCCTTACCTATAACTACAGAATGAACTCTTCCTAACACTATGTATACTACGCCTCTCAAGAGAGAGGGACGAATCGAGTCGAGCCTCTCGGTTTGACGGTCGAACTCTCTGCCCCTGAGCAGAGAGGAACCCGGACGAGGCTCCGCCGAAGGGCAGAGTCTCGTTCGGGGAGGTTGATCAACCCGACCCCGTTTATACGGGTTATACGGGCATTTTTTGACCGAGCCTACGGGCTCGGGAAACCCACTTTAAACTAGGCCTTGTGCCACATGCAAGCCTCGTGGGAGGGTGGCTAGATACCGAATCGAGTCGAGCCGATAGTAGTTCACTCTAAACCAGGCTGACAGTCATACTAACACCTTCCACATCTTGCATTATTATTTCGCGCAATATACCTTCGTTATTTCTACTCTTGTGTTCGTGTTGTTCTTCCTTGGTCCTAACCTGCACCATAACAGTTAATTAAATAATTTTTGAAATGTTCTGTCCTTGTCCCACATGCATTTGCTTCTTTCAAAGCGATTTTCTAATTTTAGCTTAGATGTGGCACAAGGCCAAAAGTGTGGATTACCCAGTGCCGATCGATCTCACTACTCAGTCTTAACTGAGTCGGTAAAACAAGCTTGCTAAACATTATACCACATTGAGGTGACCGATGCACGTTTTATATACCGTATTCAGGATGTGGGGGTTTTTCGCTCTTGTGACATGATCCTCTTTATTGATATTAAATATATAACCCCCATGATAAAAGTATTAAATTTTTCTTCCATTTCTTTCATTCTTTCCTTCTATTTCTTAAAAATACGGCCTTTACCGCCTTTGAATTGGTAAATCGTTGAATTGATCGTTTCATATGCAGCGTTCAATGATTGTTAATTTCATATGTAGCATTCAACGATTGGATGCATCACTACCTAATTTACTGTCATATAGGAGATTAGATATTACATTGCAGTTCAGAACTCTTTTCTTTGTCAATAAAGACATTTTCCTCTCTCTTAATGTTTTGCTTAGTTTATGAAAGAATTGATGTGATTGTCCAGCATTCACTGCCATATAGGAGATTAGATATTAATACATAGCAGTTCAGCACCCTTTCCTTTGTTTCTAATGACCTTTTCCTGTCTGTTAATACTTTGCTTAGTTTATGAAAGGCATGATGAGATTGTATATCTTTCACTGCCATATAGGAGATTAGATATTACATAGCAGTTCAGAATTTGTTTTCTTTGTTTCTAACGGCATTTTTCTATCTCATAATACTTTGCTTAGTTTATAAAAGGCATGAGGAGATTATCCTGCAATCACTGCCATATAAGAGATTAGATATTACATAGAAATTCTGCTCTCTTTTCTTTGTTAATAAAGACATTTTCCTATCTTTTAATACTTTGCTTAGTTTATGAAAGACATGAGGAGATTGTCCAGCATTCACTGTCATATAGGAGATTAGATATTACATTGGAGTTCAGAACTCTTTTCCTTGTCAATAAAGACATTTTCCTATCTCTTAATACTTTGCTTAATTTACGAAAGGATTGATGTGATTGTCCAGCATTCACTTCCATATAGGAGATTAGATATTACATAGCAGTTCAGCAAAACTTTTCTTTATTTCTAACGACATTTTCCTATCTCTTAATACTTTGCTTAGTTTATAAAAGGCATGAGGAGATTGTCCAGCTTCACTGCCATATAGGAGATTAGATATTACATAGCAGTTCAGCACTCTTTTCTTTGTTTCTAACGACATTTTCCTATCTCTTAATACTTTGCTTAGTTTATGAAAGGCATGAAAAGATTGTCCAGCATTTACTGCCATATAGGACATTAGATATTACATAGCAGTTCAGCACTCTTTTTTTTTCTAAAGGCACTTAATATTTTACTTAATTTATAAAAGGTATGTGGAGTTTGTCCAGCATTCATTGTCATATAAGAGATTAAATATTACATTGCATTTCAGCCTTATTTTTTATGGCCAAGGAAATATTGCTATCTCTTAATACTTTCCTTAGTTTTTGAAGGACATTTTTCGCTATGCCTATGTGTCTTCAAATTTCAGCGTAACATTTGCCATTGTCTTTTAGTTAACAACCTAAATATTGGAATTTTCGTACCTGCTTTTTCGCGTCGTCAATAAGTACCTAAATAAATATCTGCTGTAAAATAAAATCCTCAGATTTGCCTTGATAATGTCCGTGAGAGGACAAAACGAGTCGGATAATATATATATTTTTTTATTTATATTGTCCTTTTACAGACACATTGTAGTTATATCTTAAATTCATATATATATATATATCTATATATATATCTATATATATCTATATATATATATATATAAATATATATATATATATATATATATATATATATATATATATATATATATATATAAAATATGAAATTATATGCAGATAATACGTATATCATTGAGGATTTTATGTCAGTGTAAACACAGACAAATAGAAATTTATTGTTCTGTTTACAAATAATCTCATTTATATATATATATATATATATATATATATATATATATATGAGTGTGTGTGAGAGAGACACAGAGAGGGACACGAAAACTGGGGGGGGCGGAGAGGCCGAGGTGCTCCCCTTTGTAATTTTCTCTTATTACTTTGGCTAATCGTCTTTTTGGCGCCATCTATCCGTGGGGGCAAAAATGGTCTTTGTCCGGTTCTCTCAATCAATGGATTCAGGCCTTTTGCATATCCCGCCTAAAATCCAGTCAAAGACTGACTTTATTTCCTTAATAGCTGCCAATTGACCTCATTGCTGACTCTTCCCCAATAACGCCTTTACCCGCTATCCAGACCCGGGTCCTTCATTTCTTGTTATGGTTCGAATGTGGAGACCCATGTTAGCAACAAAGGCGCCGTTACGAATGTTGCCGGTTCAAAAGGCAAATCAAGCGAGAATATAGGGAGAAGCTCAGCGGGAAAAAATGCAAAAAAAACAAAACAAAAAAAAACTCTTTTAAACAAAACTATCAAGAAAAATGTAAAACATAGAGGATTTTGTCTTAGCTATCTCGGATTTTACAAGTAGAAATTGTGCAACAAAATATGAAAACATACACACTTTAATCTACGCATAATCCCTTACTTTATCTCTCCATCAACTTCATCCGGATCTCCCGAAATCACAGTCCAGAAGCATTTCCCCCATATCGATTTTTTTCTGTTATTATAATTAGCGAGACTTACAGCACCTGATATTCCCCAGCGGTCACCCATCTGAGTAACGAGGTTCAACATTGCTTACCTTTGGAGATTGGATATGAACTAAGTACATAACCACCTCCGCATATCAAAGACTTCTGCTAGTATAATTAGAGAGATCGTATTCAACGCCAGCTTGCTAGGCCGGTCCGCTACCGTAAAGTACCTGAAAATTCCCCAGAGGTTACCCACCTGAGTACTGACCAGGATCAACATTGCTTAACTTTGGAGATTGGACGAGAAATCCGCCCAGAAGTACATCCGAGGCATATCGAGGCTTTCTGCTAGTATGAGTAGTGAGATTATATTCATCGCCAGCTTGCTAGGCCTCTCGAGTATGTATCGTACAGCACCTGATATTCACCAGTGGTCACCCATCCGAGTAATGAACAAGCTCAACATTGCTTAACTTTGGTAATTGGATGGGAACTAAGTACAGAACCACCTCCACCTTCGATGTTTTTATTAGTATAAGTAACGAGATTGTATTCATCGCCAGCTTGCTAGGCCTCTCGAGTAGCTGGAAGCACCTGATATTCCCATCTGAATACTGACTAGGCTCAACATTGCTTAACCTTGATGAGTGACCGAGAACTGTAAGTTTAGATGCACCTTCACATATCGAGGTCGTTTAAGTAGTAGGATTGTATCTGTCGCCGGATTGGTATGCCTTTACGCATCACGATCGCGAGACCCGCACCCCATTAGTGTCGTAGGGGCAACTCGTGTACCGCAGCCGCAGTAGCAGTGATGTCTCCTGACGGAGCCTAAACCTCTCCAGGCTGGTTTGAATTCAGAATTCTTCCTCTTTTAAGACTAGTCGCCATACAAGTCTAAAGGACCCATCATATTCTGCTATTTTACCCATAGCTGGAAGAGGATGCATTCCTACCTTTCCCAAGGTTATTGGCACGTAAGTGAATTTAATGAACCCGACTAGAATTCGAACTTGGAAACTCCGATTCCTCGACACGAGTCGAGCTAAATGGATAGTTTGTTTATTCACAAGAATAATTTTATATTTACAGCATTCTAAAAACTAAACAATTCCAAAACAGTGTGTTGTTTACCGCCCAAAAAGAGGTTAAATTTCCTATCGTCGTCTTGGGTCCAGATATTTAACCAAAATTTAGGAAGTGGTAGAACGGATTAAAAAATTTAATAAAATAATAAAGATTTTATGACAAAACTTTGGTTTTATAAAAATGGTGTCTTTTTCATAATGCTATGCTCTTTTTAACGATAAAAGTGGAGGTACCTACAATAATTAGAACTACTGCAATGCAATATTTATCATTTACCAATTTATCTTATAACTATAAAATTCTCAAAATGTGTATGTGTATGTATGTGTGTGTGTGTGTGTGTGTGTGTGTGTGTGTGATCGGATGCTGTTTATGCGTTTCAACAGTCTTCATCCGATTTCGATGAATATTTTTTTTGTTTGATAGATAATTCTTCAGTGCTGGTTTTGAGTCCAAATTGGCTGGAAAAAACTACAACCTTGAAGGTGAAAAATCGAAAAAACTGATTTTTTACACTTTGCGCAAAAATCAAAGGCAAAATGCCTGTAAAAACAGCGTACAATCGATTTAGAGAGTTGAAGTTTAACGCAAAAGATTATTAGAATTATAAAAAAAACATTGTATTATAAATAAAAATTATCGTATATTATTATTATGACGGTCCATGGAAGAGGTTCCTTCCTTGGAAGATTGAGAACGCAAAGACGACCCTTTCCAGGACCACCCACCCATTCAAATTGTTACCTCCCCCCCCGCATTTGGGGATGTGTCTCAGTTGCACCCAACTGTTGTTATTAATACTGATTTTCGGGTGGGCTGAGTTTAAACTTAAACTGCTGCAAATGAACGGCAAAAATTCCCAGTAACACGCGGTCGAAGATCGGTTATACCGCCAGTAAAGAAAGAAATATATAAACAATTTTTATTCATAAATTTATAAACATTTACTAAATTATTAAAATATGTGAATAAACAATAAGGAAATCCTTATTATTTACCATTTTATAAAGTTTGACTGATTGAACCGTTTTTCCCAATCATCCTAGTAAATAAAATCTTAAATAAATGGTGTAAATAAAAAATCAAATAAGTAAATTTTGTTTATTGTTTTTGTTGCCAATTTCCAAGAACAAAGAAAATATATAAATTTGCTTATATATGTTTAGGCTTTATTAAAATTCTAATCATCAATTTTTAAAGCAACAAACATTAGCGAAGAGTGAAGGCAGTTAAAAATACGGTGTCAGGGGAAATCCCGTCCTTTTTACACATCGTCTTATTGAGGGCATGTATATCCATATTTGCCCACGATCCTTAATAAAAAGATAACATAGGAATTTGCTATTTCAGAGAAGGTTTGATTAGTTATTTTTTATTTAATATGCTGCCTAATATATTCCGAACATTGGAAATTTTTATATTTTGTTGGAATTAGGTTTTATTTCGAATCGTTTTGTTCTTGGTAATGTAAAAAGTTTACATTGTTTATATCATTACATTCACTTGTAGTTACATATGCCACCGATTTGGTTATTGTTGCTTTTGGAAATCATAAAGTTGTTTATTTTTCTTATTTCGTAATGCTGTTTGTGATTTCAAAGAGCAAATAATTTTAAAATAAAACAATATTTGAAATCATTTCACCCCAAGCAAGGTGACTAAGCCACTAAGATGTAAGGGGTTACTGAGTACTGTGTGCAAAAGAATCTGGTAAAAAAAAAAGAACAAAAAAACATTGTTAGGGACTGAGGATAATAAAAGAAGAAGAATTAAGTAGGTAGATAGATGACGGCATTTAAATTTTAAAGATTTTTTAGTGGACAGGAAAGCAGAAAGCCGGGAGAGAGTTCCACAAGGGAGAAGTGCGAGAGAAGAAACTCTTAACATAGAACTTTCGATTATATCTCAGTTAGTTATGAGCTATGCGTGATACACGCCTAGGCAATCATGTATCTTTCGATATATGGCTAACGAGGCATATTTTTTCACCGCAGTAGGTTGCTATTTCTTTCTGCGTTTTTAGTGTGGGAAGCTTGATTTTCTTATTTTTAGTGTAAAAAGGTTGATTTCATTATTTTTAGTGTGGAAAGCTTGATTTTATTATTTTTAGTGTAAAAAGGTTGGTTTTATTATTTTTAGTGTGGAAAGCTTGATTTAATTATTTTTAGTGTGGAAAACTTGATTTTATTATTTTTAGTGTGGAAAGCTAGATTTTATTATTTTTAGTGTAACAAGCTTGATTTCATTATTTTTAGTGTGGAAAGCTTGATTTTATTATTTTTAGTGTAAAAAGGTTGATTTTATTATTTTTAGTGTGGAAAGCTTGATTTTATTATTTTAGTGTAAAAAGGCTGATTTTATTATTTTTAGTGTAAATCAACGTTCAGCTCACACTTCTCCCCGTTCTTTTGAAGAAGAGTAGATGTTTATCCCTTGTTTCATGTTTACGATTGGGTTTCCTGTCCATTCTAAAATCTTTTTCCTTTTCGCCACTCCCAATAGCCCCTTACGTCTTAGTGGCATTATCACCTTTTTGTGGGTAAAGATAAAAAAAGGAAAAAAACATAACATTTGACTTTGTACTTTTTCTGCCATCCATCAAATTCTACTTTTATGCATCGGTTTCCTTCAAGATATGACCGATCATGGCTCTCCACGACATCCTGAATTTTGTACCTTTACCAAATGGCCTTGTTCTGCAATCTATTGCTATAAGGTACATTATTCGCTGTATTCATAGAGCTTTTAGAGTACCAGTACAAAATGAAGGTTACTTGAAACAGCAGCTGCAACTGAACTGGATAGCGTACTGAGAAGGGAAAACATGATATAATAAAAATATTGACTACATCACGGAAAGATTTTAAAAATTTCAATCGAGGGTAAATCGGGTCAATGGATATCGAATGTTTCCTGTATGAAACGGCGAGAATCTATATTTAAAATCGATAAATCTATATCTTAAATCGAGTTCACCCAAAGCAAGGCAGTAAACTAGCACAAAAGATGGCTACTGGGTTTGGAAGAATTAGAAAACAGAAATATTACCAAGGAGCGATAAAATAAAAAATAAGTAATCAGGAAAACAGTAGATAGCGATTGACATTATATTTAAATTTTTGAAGATCAAAGTTGGCTGGAAGGCATCTAGCCAGTCCATCTGTAAATTAGTGAGATCTCGATGCCAGTCTCGCACTACACTTAAATTCAAAAAATCTTTGTGCCATAGAGAAGATCTAATCCGAACAATTACCATGAAAGTATTTATAGAATAGGAGGTGGGAAAATGATTGAAGTCGAGACGTCAGATCAGGACCAATAATATGGCTGATTCTTCTTTGGATTCTATCAAGGAGCTCTAGATGACTATCAGGAGCATCGGGCCATATGTGGCAGCAATATTCTAAGCATGGGCAAATACTAAACTTATGAATATGTAAGATAGATTCTGGAGAGAAAAATTGTCGTGCCCGACACAGTGAACCAACTTTCTTAGCAGCTGACCAAACAACAAATTTTATATAGTCTTTCTATTTCGTTTCCAGTTTATAAATTTAGCCCAAGAAGGCGGCTCCATAGGAAAATGCAGATCTGAAGAGTCTATCTAAGAACATGTTTTTTCTAATAAGGTCAATATTTTGGATTTGCAGCCTTTTAAAAGAAGACTGAAACTACGAAGGTGCATTGGGATAGCGAAAGATGCCTTCCGAAAGCTAAGCAAAGTATTAAGAAACAGGAAAATCTCTTTAGAAACAATAGAATTGTTACGTAATATTATTACTCCTTTATGGCAGTGACTGCTGGACAATCTCCTTACAGATGCAGTAGAAACTTGAAGCAACGGATATGCGTTTCTACAGAAGGATGCTGAGAATACCATAGAGCAAACTTGTGATCAACGATAAAGTTTTAGAGAAAATGGAAACAAAGAGGAGACTTATATTTTACATCAGGAAGAGACAGTTGAAATTTCTTGATTACATAATGAGGAAAGTGGGCCTAGAAATTATAATACTCACAGGAGAGATTGAATGCAAGAGTGACAGAGGAAATCAATGCACAATGTACCTAATAATCTTGTATATATAACAGGAAGATTAATTATTAAGATCTAAAAGGGAGAGGAAGTTGTAGAGAGCCATGGACACAACACATAGAAGAAGAAGAAGAAGAAGAAGAAGAAGAAGCATTTTATATTGTACAATGTATCGGGTGTTCAATTTCTTTGTCATTTATGGTATACCTGTTATAACAGACTAATATTCATAGTTGTTTACCCAAAGGTTTTGTTAAGAAGGTGAATAATAAAATTATTATGCAGCGTGTATCCCAGTTTAACACAGTTGAAATAAATTGCCTAATCATATTGCACGTGTATATTGAAAGACACCGAAGTTGTATTATACGTTAGCCCTTCTGTGTGTCTAGCAAAACCAGGACACGTGTTCCTTTATATAAGGAATCAGCGAAGTGATGAAATATTTCTATTGGATCCTGAGGCTAAGGATTAAAAATAAACTGCCAAGAGACATCAGGACACCGATTCGCTTATCGGTAAAACCTGTCTGTTCATTTGAAAAGACTTCACCGGACCGTTAAGAATATATTGTATATTGTTGTCTCATATTTTATCAGTTTCGTCTGAGGACTGGATTGTGATAGAAGACAATTAATCTTTTGACATAAATTGGATTATCCGAGTAAAGAAAAGTTGTCGCCATCCCGGTTTCTCATTAACACACACACACACACACACACACACACACACACACACACACACATATATATATTATTTAATATGCGCAGTACTGAGTGGAAAGTGCTCAATATCAGTGACAGAGCTAACATTCAGTTGTATGTATATGCGTTTGTGACCTTGGGTTTTACGCTTTGCGATCATGATACAAACTGGCTTATTTTTTTTTTTAATTTGAATCTATTTATTCTTCTTTGATTATGTTTGGTGGAGGGGGATTCCCTTCTGTGTTTGTTTGGGATGACACTCTCATACACATAGACACACGTGTACCCATTTTAGTGTACGCAAATCGCAAAAGCGTGAAACCTAGTGTCGCAAATTTTTTTCTTAAACTGAATATTTATATATATATATATATATATATATATATATATATATATATATATATATATAAATATATATATATATAAATTAGAAAAAAAAAGAGTCTATGTGTGCTTCATATAGTAGAGTAGATTAGTTGGTTAATAAAACAAAGTCAAACGAAAGGGTATCGATATGATCAGTACAAAAAATATTTATTAATATTAACCACGTGTAGTCAGTACGAAATACAAAACACAGGCGTGTTCGAAAATTCTGAACTTGGAAACTCAATCTGTGCTTTATTTTTGTCACGTGGTTAATATTAATGAATGTTTTTTACTGATTACATTGGTACCCTTTCGTTTGACTTTGTTTTATTGACCAACTTATCTAATCTCTCTCCCTCTCTCTCTCTCTCTCTCTCTATCTATCTATCTATCTATTTATCTATCTATCTCTTTATCTATCTATCTATCTTAATCGGTATCACCTCTAGCAAGGTATTAAAGCCACTAAGAAACAAGAGATTACGAGGAGTGGAAGAATTAGAAACAGAAACATCGCTAACAAGCAAGAACAAAAAGAAGATCAGTAGATAACGATTGACATTGCATTTAGATTTTTGACGATTAACGTTCGCTAGAAAGCATGGAGCCGGAAGGGATTTCCCCAGGCGTGAAGTTCTAAAAAAGAAACGGTCAGCATAGAACTTACGGTTACATCTAGAGCAGCCCAACTGTAAATTGATGCGATCTCGACACCAGTTTAGTACTGCGCTTAAATTCACAGAGTCTAGGTACAATAGCGAAGAGCTCATCCGAATAATTACGAGGAAAGTAAAAGAAACTTTACGGCGGTAGCCAAATGACTGAAGCCGAGTCGCCAGATCAGTATCAGTAATATTGCAGATTCTTCTTTGGATCTCATATATATATATATATATATATATATATATATATATATATATATATATATAAAAACAAATATATAAAGTTATCGAAGCCTGTCACGAAATTGGACGTTCAAACAGAAATGCATTTTGCGTACTCCGCGATTTTTTGGGTCAACATAATCGACCAACCAAGAGTACAATTGGAATTGCTGTAACGTTGTTGTGGAGACGTTCAATTACTGCCGGCCATGACGAATAGAGGTGTATGGATTTTCGGCCATGTTCTCTTGCACTACAGCAATGTTTTCAGCTGAACGGCGTAAATGAGACCGCAATGGTGTTTTCACATCTACCACGGCAGTTTGTTCGAATTTACGAACAATTTTCACAATTGCACTTTTGAAACTATAACACGTTGATTGATTGTTCATCTTTCCATGGTTGAAATTGCAAAAGTAAAAAAAAAAAATCATTAGACGCTTAAAATTAATTCACATTTAAAATCGGTCCAAGTTATTGGAACACCATATATATATATATATTAAGAAATGGACAAAGTCCGACAATTTATTTATTAAAGGCATTTTTATGTTTAACGTTCTTTTTTATAGATACAAGTATTTAAGTAAATGCTCTGTTTATAATAAACAGTATTAAATAACATTTACCGGCCTGAATGTCCGAGAAATTTTCATAGAAAATATTCGTTCTTTGACAGGATTCGAACCTGTATCCTATACGGAAACTTCATCTACGCTGACGTGCCTTACCGATCGGCCACAAAGAAGCGTTTGGTGGATAAGGTCGAATTTACTGCTTATAAACTTCAATCTTCCATGAATCTCGTACATTCATAACTGCTTTGTCCATTTCTTAATATATGACGTCATTTGTTTACATTTGATACGCCAGAGCATTTACTTAAATACTTGTATCTATAAAAAAGAACGTTAAACATAAAAATGTCTTTAATAAATATATATATGAGACGCATTTCGGTAGCAAGAATTATCTCAGATATGTTTTGTTAAAGAATATGGACAAGTTTTATCAATTTTGTTATTACTTATTTCATAATTATTCAAATATATTCTGAAACTTTTAAACTTATAAGGAAATTTGAAACATTTAATAAAGACATTGACATAGAGAACTTGTCCACACACACACGCACACACATGCACGCGCACACACACAAACACACGCACACAGAATTTTAAGGTGGCAATTTAAAAAAAAAGAAGCTTACAGCAATCAAAACAATATTTGCAACCTGTATTATTTTTTATTGTATTATTTTTGAAAATAATAATGCAGCGTTCTTTAGTTTAAAAAATAAATAAAAAGCGTTAAGAAGAGGTTATTTGATATATATATATATATATATATATATATATATATATATATATATATATATATATATATATATATATATATATATATATATATATATATATATATATATATATATATGAAAAGGGTGAGAATATCCGATTGATGTCGAATCGGTCGGGTTTCGATCTCGGCTGGAAGCAATTGCATGTCTAGCCACAATGATCAGCTGTATGTAGATGATTATATATAAATATATTATTATATATGTATATATATATATATATATATATATATATATATATGCAGAGGGTGACCGAGAGTTTGAGCGTGCTGGCCTTGCTCAGATTGTTGATCACGCTCGCTAACGCGTTCTCTCCCAGAAGCTGTAACTAATGTCTACTCGGCAATATAAAACCACATATCAGAGAGAGAGAGGGAGAGAAGGAGAGAGAGAGAGAGAGGGAGAGAGAGAGGGAGAGGGAGAGGGAGAGAGAGAGTATGCTGAAAACCACGATGGCTGCTATTTTATAAAGTCTTCGATTCAATGGTCCAATGAGAGCCACATGAGGGGCACCGCGGGATTCATTGGCAGAAAAGTTTTGATTTCTGCTATAAAACGTAACAGTCGTCGGTATCGACGACTCAATTTCTCACAAAGGCCGTGACGCACAAACTGGGTTTAATAAATACCCCCTTTCTTGAAATATCGACAATAGCAAGACTTGAAAATGGGCTTCAATCTCGGAAATTTAACGTTGTAATCAAAAGGCCGTAAACTGTTCATGTATACTTCTAGTTATTATTATTTTGCCAACAAAGTGACTCTTCAGTACAAATATACGAGGCCCTGGTACACCAGTCAATGTATCACAGCCAAATGTTCGTGATAGGGTGGCAGGTTTCGTTAATAGTAACGCATAATCATTCAGGGCGTGCCCAAATAGAAAGGTGTTTGACGTCCCCAAAACATAGCTCAGAACTTATATTGTCTCTTTTACTGACAACCATTCACGATTGATAGTTTGTCCTTTGTTGCTCTCCTTTACAGTCGTATTCGAAGGTTCATTCAGCTTTCTTTGTCGCCATGTGAAGTCTGCGTCTGTTAGTAATAAATCCTGGTGTGTGTTTGATTACAATGTCTAAAATAAGTGCTAAAAGCATCCAGTTAATGGTTCATGCGAACGTCTTTAGACTGCTAAGCATATTGATTCTCAGTTACCGTTTTCTGACACGACAGTTTATTACAACACCGCTACAAGTGACATTTCACTTATTTCGGCTAACCGAGATACTTATAACGATTACTTTGTTACTTATGTAATTGATGCACGAACTATTGCTTGTGTCGCGTCTCAATAACTGTAAGTAAAATGATGTACTAAGATAAGTAACTACACCCTTGTGCAAATTAATTGAAACAAAATAATTCCGTTATTATTTACTTTTTATCGGATTTTTCAATGGAAAATGCCCCATTGCACATGTTAGTACTTCGTATGTCCATTCCACGAAGTCGTTCCTTGCAGATTGACCACAGATTCTAAATTGGATTTAAATCAGGAGTTTCCAAGCCAGTCGATGGTACTTGCTCATTAATAAGGCTAGCCAGTGTGTTCATGCAGTGTTACAATTTTCGTACGCTACCTTGGAGTAACATCCATCGCAGACAATGGCCGTAGGACAACTAATCGATAATTGAGACAATAGTGTCTGGGTGTGATAAAAATCTGATGTAATCACGGATGAGGCAATATTTTTCAAGGCCAGATAAATTTTCATCATACACTCCGTAAATAGATTCATATTACTGAAAATGCCCTTATCTGAGGAAAAATAGAAATCGATTACACCCTCTCTAGTGGTACTGAGACTGACCGTATGGTGAAAGAAAGGAAACAAAATTGGTTGATTCAAATAATTTGTACAAGGGGGTAAGTAATCGTTTTAAGTTTTCTGAATATCGGTGACGTAAAACAATTACAGATAGTAAATATTCGAGGAATATTTAAAAAAATGCTGATGATAAAAGAATCTGAAGTGTAAAATGTCTGGCATTATATGACCAACCTATAAATGTCGCTGAGCCCCTAAATGCAGTTAATTTAAAAAAGTGCTGTTTATCAAATAAATCCCATTTTATGCGTTTTTAACAAAAGAAGCAACTGCCGGGTAGAATCCAAAATCTTTTATATCAACATGAATGAGTTAATGAATATCCCTGTCACGTGACTCCATTAAACGCAATCACGAAACCGAGAACAAAGACCCATCCAACTGTTGTGGTTAACGAGCTGTAGAAAAAAAAATCGCTGGTGATTGGTCACCCTTTGTTAAACATCCAGTTGCAGATACATCTGTTTTTTTTATCATTGAAAAGATATGAAGAAATGAAAAAAAATTATGATGCCGATCGTGTGTTTCGAATAAATATCAATACGTCCTTCCATATTCTTTGAGAGGAAAAAAAAAAAAGAAGGGGAAAAACCGGTTTAAATTCCCTTGTTGTTATTCCATAGTAGCGATGTTTCCTTGGATGCGGCAGGGACAGATCAGGCACAAGGGGGTGGGTGACCATTATTCTTTAAAAAAGGAAAAGAAAAAAATGTATGAAGAAATAGAATAATTAAAAAAAGGACATCCCTTAAAATAGCTTGAAAGAAAAGCGTAAAATTGCAGGCCCCTTTAAGAAGTATTTTATGCTGTTATTTATAAATGTTATTTTATAATCTTGCAATCAAACATTAAAATTATCCATGGAGGTTTAACTCGATGGAGATAAGGCCTTAGATGGACATTTTGCTCAGGTTCTTTCAAGAACATTCGATTCGTATTTCAATGTTGGGAATACGATTAGCACAAGATGTGAACAGAGAGGAATTTTTAAGGAATACTCGAACGATAAGGAAATTAATAATGAAACACCAGTTCCCGTACAATAAGCAAAGTTAAGAAACATTGAGCCTGGTCAGTGTCTAAATGGGTGACCGCTTGGAAGTACCATGTGCTGTAAGCTTGCATCATCGGGTAGTGTAATGGATAATGGCTAGGAACTGTTAATCGGGGGAGACGAGTTTCAATTCCCGTTGGGTTCATTATGTTCACTTACGCGCAAATACCCTTGGGAAAGGTATGAATCCAGCTCTTCACCCTCAGCTAAGGGTTAATTAGTAAGACTCCTATCACTGAAAAAATCATTATTGCCCCCCCAAAAAAAAAAAATCGTAAAAATATTTAGATTTCGGCATAACCTATACAGGTTGATATGCCTTAAACAAATCAACCAATCAACTGAGAATCACTCGATAAACAAAAGAGAAAGCTGAACATTCTGGGACACATATTGAGGAAAGAAGGCCTGGGGAATTTAATACGCACTGATATAACGAATAAAATAAAAGCAAGTAGTAAACAGACCACTTGAGTATTCGGTCCAAAAGAAATTACATCGAAAGATGACGTGTTGATAATGATTGTTTTCTCTATCCTATAGGTCTTAGGGTTTTGTTTGGTTTGTTTTACGGCATATCAACGCCTCAATGGGTTATTTAATGCTGACAAGATTTTTATTGCTGGTAATATTTATTTTTCCAAAAATGTATTGCTGGTAATATTTTTTTCTTCAAACATATACTGCTGGTAATAATGTATTCCTGGTAATAATTTTTCCTCAAAAAATTTATCGCTGGTATTAAAACCTATTTTTACACTTTCATATTGTTTTGACCCAAGTTTAGGGGTTAACTATTTGCCCATAGTTGGGACCCTAACAGGTGCTACCACCTCGGATCTGGGCGGACTTAGGAACACCGGCAATTAAGAGGTAGTTCCACGCTCCTCAAAACCTCCTGATCAGAGGCCTTTATGTTAGACATAGTTTATCGTCTTACCCACGAAGCGGATGCAATTTATCGTCTTACCCAGGACGCGGATGTAGTTTATCGTCTTGCTCATGACGCAGATGTAGTTTATCGTCTTACCAAGAACGCATAAATCTTTTGATGTCTGCTCATACCTTGTTTGATGTTTCATTCTTCCATTTGGTGATTCCTACCGTCAACCTCCTGTTACTAGCAGACAGACAAAGGGATAATTTTTTCTTTCGTTTAAAAAGAAAGAACGAGATATTTTACAAGTGTTTCCCCTTCCTTTTCTTCCACTTTTAAAACATATTTTGAAATAAGCCAATGATTGTAGTGATGTATATCTTCGTGCTTTCCGTCTTCTTGAAGATAAATATAAAGGCATTTAATACTGTCCAGTCTATAAATGTGCACACAATAGTCCTGGGTATGATGATGAATTACATCCAGCAGCAAGGCCTCTGATCAGGAGATTGGAAGTCTTGAGGAGCTCCCAGATCCATCTTGACCCGGGGTGGTAGCATCTGTTAGGGTCCCAGCTATGGGCAAACAGTGAACCTCCAAACACAAACAAAAAAACTATGAAAGTATAAAAAATATATTTTATAGTAAAAATGCCAGCAATACATTTTATATGAAAACATTATCAACTGTACATATTTATAGTAAAATTACCAACAATACGCACATCCTAATAAATAGTAGTGACTTCACCCAAATCCATTTAAAATACTACCAAACAAACACCATGAAAGAACTTTCATGACATTCGGCCATATAATATCCTACAATTTCTTAAAAGGAACTGTATTCCAAAATATAACATCAGCAAAACAACATAAAACACCCATGATTACTAGAGGTGGTGACCCTTAGTAATCGGGAATGGGACGTTTCGGCGTACCCCATTTGTGGTCACTGTTTCGGCGTACCCCATTTGTGGTCACTGTTTCGGCGTACCCCATTTGGGGTCACTGTTTTGGCGTTGCCGATTCGACATTTTTCTGTAGAGGAACGATTAGGCGTCAGATTACTACTTCGTTGTTATAATCAAATTTGATCTCTCTCTCTCTCTCTTCTTCTCTCTCTCCCGCTCTCCCTCTCTCCACTCTCTCTCCCTCTCACTTCCTCGTTTATTAGTCAAATTACTACTTGCTACTATGGAAATGACATGTTGGGTCCTACCCGTGAAAGTTAAACCTGGCGAAACCAAGAAATGTAGTTCCATCGAGCACTTTCCATGGAAGTAGCAATAGAGTAGTGAAAGGCTCACCACACCCTGCCTGTGTGTGTGTGTGTGTGTGTGTGTGAGAGAGAGAGAGAGAGAGAGAGGTTGGTGGGTGGAGAATTATTCTTCTCCAGCTAAGAACTCGGAGACGCTTTTAAACTCTGCCAAGACCGGAAAGTGAGGTCTGGGCAGCTCCCGCCTAAATATGGCAACAGTACTCCATTTTCTTCCTGATCTGGCTCTTATAAAGTTAGAGGAGCCAGGCACTTAATGGAGCGGTACAGAGAGCCGATCATTTTCCTTGCATCTTTATCGATGTATCACATATATGTGGGAATGAGGCATCCCGGCGTAGCCCATTTGGCGACACTGATTCGGTGTGGCCGATTCGACATAGGAATTTTTCGGCACAGCGACGATTAGACGTCAGATTACTATTTCGCCGTTATAGTCTACTTTTTCCTCTCTCTCTCTCTCTCTTTGTGTCTCTGTGTGTGTGTTTCTCTCTCCCTCTCTCTCCCTCGTTTAGTAGTCAAATTAGTACTTCGTCGTTAAATGCTCGAACAGTCCAATTTAAGAAAAACAGTAGTTGTTGGTATTTTTATATTATATTTCCTTCAGTACAGTTTCATATTTTTCAGTCATCAAAACCATTTTATTCCAAATAGAAGCAATTTTTTTTTCAAAACGTGGAAGAAACAAATTGATACACGATGGATAGCTTTACTAAGTTTTTTTAAAATTTTTTGAAATACGGTATTTTTAATTTAAGTTTTTAATTTACATTATTCCATTAGTGTTTTAATAGTGTGTTAAATGAATAAAAAGTCATATTGAAAGTTGGGTGTTTTCAGTGTTTTTATCCTTTTTTGGGGGTGGGAGTTGCCTCCGGTCAAAGACAATGACATCGAAAAAGTCTGACGCCTAAACGACTGGACCGAATAGTCCTATTAATTTTCTGATGCCGAATCAGCGACGCCAAATCAGCAACACCAAATTGGCTACGCTGAAACGTACGAAACCCCTAGTAATCATGTCCACACAAACATGTATATACACAAAAGCCGAGAATCATCTACCAAGTATTCAAATGTGAAAGCAGAATAACATACATATATTTGTATTACTTCAAAGCTCCCAAAATTAAATTTCGGTATTAAATGACCCATGTGGGATTGATATGCCGTTAAACAAACAAATCAATCAATCATTCAGACTCTGAAATCAAATTGAAAACATTCATATAATACATCTATAGTGAAATAATAAGAAAATACTGTGGCGGAAAAATCCGTCAATCGCAGATAAGCCTCTGAACAGCAATGGCGAACATTCCCATCATCTGCAGTTAATAGCTTAAGGAAACTTAGAAGAAAATGGTAAAAAGTAAAAGTTGTCCCAAAATAATTACTGTGTCTTCGAAGACTAGACATCGACACATAAAGATCAGGCGTTACTTAATATTTATGTCTGCTATAAATGGCTGCGGACTTTTAAATCATTTTCAGAGACACATTTTAAGATCTCATTGCAAAATGGTAATCTTTCTAAATGTTTTTGTTTGTTCTTGTCACAGTTCCTGATTGTTCTCGAAGCAATTAGTATCAAGACTAAAAACTCTACCATGAATAAAACAGCATTTAACAACGGTAGGGACATACAAAACATCTTTAATACCTGAATACCACCAATGACTAATACCTAAACATCCGCTCCCAATAATAAACCTGTCTAAAACAACGATTTTCGCACCCAATTTAATAATTGAAGACACACGAAAAATAAAGAAAATCTGCCCTCCCCACACCTGACGAAGATTAACGATGAACGAAAGTGTTTGGAAACTGAATTTAGGGGTCGTCTTCCAACAACTAGACCTCGACACACACAAAACAGCACGACAAATGGAAATATTTCCGAAAAAGATTGTTAAAAAAACTGTTTTTTGATCCTTTCACCTAAGCAAGGCGGGGGAGCCAATAGTACAGAGGGGGTTATAAAGTGTGAAGGAGAGAAAAAACTGATTATAGGGGGAATTCAGGAAAGGATAAAAAGTGAACGGGATTCCAGAATATAGAAGATCGCAGTTGACGTTGCATTTAAATTTTTGAAGATTGTAGTCATCAGGGAAGCAAGTGAACGGAAGGCAGTTCCACAAGTTGGAAAAGCGTGAAAAAAAACAAAAAACTGTTGGAATAGAAGTGGCAGTTACATTTAACTACTTCAACAGTAAACGGGTGAGACCTAGATGCCAATATAGTAGCACGTTTAAATTCGTGTAGTCAGGGCGCCAGTGGGGAAAACGCTCGTCAGATCAGTTGCCATGAATACATTTTTAGAAAAGACAGAAGGAAGCCACGTCACGTCGGTGAGAAACTGATTGAAGTTCATGTGTCAGAGTCGATTATATCGCAGATTCTTCTTTGAATATTGTTAAGAACCTCGAGATGAACTTCAGGGGCACCAGACCATATATGGCAACAGTATTCAATGCACGGACGAATGGTTGATTTGTAAATGTGCAAGATGGAGTCTGACGAGAAAAACCTTCTGGCACGACACAATGAAACAGTTTTCCTTTCAGTATATGCAGCCATTGATTTAATGTAGTTGTTCCACTACAAGTCATTTGAAATCCTGAAGCTAAGAAGGCGTAGTGAGACACTCTCCTAAAATCGAGCATTGAACATGCTGATGCCGGGTAGGGAAGAGAAGCGATCAGGCTGTGTTATTTAATGAACCTTGTTTAAACAATATATATATATATATATATATATTGTGTGTATTTAGGCAGCATTTTTTCATTCATACATGTTTCATTAAATAATATAGACAAGTGTTTGTTTTATGTAAATTCTTTTCATAACGTCTGATATGCTTAATAAGATTATCATTAAACGAAAAAAGAAAATCACAATATTGATCCATATTTTTTAATCCAACCTAAGCTTTCGGCTTACATAATCTCTGCAAATATCCTTAAATGTCTATAATTGGCAACAGAAGCCATTGGTTTATGCCAACGGCTTCCTATACTTAATACTTATATGCACGTGTTTATCGCTGCTTGGAAATCATCCATGTAAACAATGACAGACTATCATCATTGTCTTGTCCGTATATTGCTTAATATGTTGTACAGTAATTGATATCTTTGATTATGGCTTATGTAGTATTGAAACATGAAAACATTTTTGTAGCGATTTCAATATGTTTTTATTATAATCTCTTATAATATATATATATATATATATATATATATATATATATATATATATTTTGGCTATGTAATCCCATCTCAATTCTACCTCAAAAAATCGCACACTTAAGGCGGAGAATATAAAATGTTAAACGACTTTTTAAAAAGTCATTCATTTTTTCTCTTTTTTAGCCTCGAGCTTCGCCAACTTGGGAAAAATAATATATGACTTAATTATTATAAACACAGACAAATGCATATACACAAAAGACATCTTTTTGTTATCCATCTAATGAAGCAGCATAGGCCAAATGCATTATCGGATATTATTTTCGAAACATACTTTCAAGAACGTTTTTCCAAATGTCAGTAACTTATATATATATATATATATATATATATATATATATATATATATATATATATATATATATATATAAAACAGCGTGTTTTCATTGAGACATGCTTCATTGAATGATTTAGGAAAGTTTTGTCTATTTTCAGTTGGATCTTTCATATTCACGGAGAAGCTTTTTGGTGCCATCATTAAATGTAGAGAGAAAAATTACTGCGTTGATATATATTGCTTATTCAGAGTACTTTCGACATTAGCATAATCTCATTATTGAAGTGTTGTTTTTGTCAAGACAAACATAGTAATGTTCATGATTTTCAAAGACAAAATTGTTGTGTTAAAATTTTTACTAGCGAATTGATGGACGCTGAGTTCAGTGCAAATTAGCTGGGTAACACTTCAGGGGAGGTAACTAAGTTAAGAGGTGTCAAGTGTTTTTTTTTTAATAATATATATCAAATAAATAATATGTATGAAAACGGTAATTTTCTGTCTTTTAAAAAGACACCAAAAAGCTTGTCCGTGAATATGAAAAGATCTAATAGAATATATATAACCGTTATTTAACTCCTCTCTTTAAAACTTTTCTCTGATAAATTTTAATCCCCACCTTCCCCTTTAGGCCTTCCTGTTCTTTTTTCTTCTGTTACGCCCACTCTCTAGAGCTTTCATACATTTCCCTCTCACACTTGTCTCCCACATACACTCTCACTAAAATTATACCCGGAGTTATATTTTCTGATTTCTTTTTGAATTTGTAGGTCTGATGAATTGGATCGTGATTACGATTCCAATGTAATAAATTATAACCATGGAATATTAGTGTTTGAAACTTATATATATATATATATATATATATATATATATATATATGTGTGTGTGTGTGTGTGTGTGTGTGTGTGTGTATATATATATATATATATATATATATATATATAGAAAATCATTATTCAAACATGTATTGTTAAATATAACAGAAAACGAATGTATATTATGTATTAGCCTTTCTAAATTTCGTATAGTTGGTTTAATTTCTGAAGAAAATAAAAATAATCATAATAAAAGCATAATAGACATTCATTGTTATATTTTACGATATATGTTTGAATATATATGTGTATGTGTGTGTGTGTCTGTGTGTCTGTGTGTGTGTGTCTGTGCGTGTGTATGTATAAACATGGAATTATTTTTAATACGTGATTTTTTATTACTCAAACGTTATTATAGGGGATATTCGTATTTGAAATAGACACCCCATTTTTATTTTTTTAAACAGTGTTTATTAAGTTTATTTTTGATGCTTCAAGCAAGCATTCACTATGTGACGGTTACACACCTGGCCCAGGGTCGGATCCTTTGGTTACGGCGCCAACGGTGACGTCGCTCCTCCTGGTCGCTCCTCCTGGGTCCAAGCGTGCCGCTCCAACCCCTTGGTCAGATGATCACCAGCCTCGCCTTTCCCGACTCGCTTCCAATACCTGGTCACTAAAGCAACTGTACCGATCTCCGGTCTGTCTACCCACGTTGTGTTTAGATCTTAGACAGACGGGACCAGCAGGGATTGGGGCCGATACAAGTTGAGTCCGACGGGGGTGGCAAAACACAAATAAAAGAGAAAATAAACTCACGAGACAAAAAGATTGCTGATGAAAAAATGGGTAACAACCTTTATATCTTAATGTCCGTTACATAAAAACAAAATTGTTCTCATTTCCCAACCCGCTCTGTGGACTATGGCACCGAGCTTCTATCATACAACTTAAAGATTTCGAATTGCCTACTCTTTAGAATTGTGTATGTCGGAGTGTGGTTTGGTTCGACACTGGGGCTAATTTCTATCGATCATTCGCAGTTGATTCTTCTCTTCGACTTGAGTTGTATTTCTTCTTCTTCATCGACTTAGGCTGGAAGTTCTCTTGTCTTCGACTTGGGCTGGAAGGATCTCTTGCCGCAACTCAGCCGCAACTCTCTGTCGTCCGAGGTGATCTCTTCTCGCTGCCGTCCGGGGTTGAACTCTTCTGTCTTCGACTTGGGCTGGAAGGATTTCTTGTCTGAGGATTCTTTTGCCCGCAAAGGGGCGAGTGAATCGGGCCCGATGCCCGCGTTCAGGCTCTTTCCCTGCCCGCGGTCCAGCTGCAACTCCACTCCAACTAATTTCTGTCGACTGGGGTCCTGCTTTTATTGACGCCGCAACAAACTGGGGTGGGTCTGTCGGCGTCAGGGTTTTCTCGATAATTCCAAAAGTCGCATTATTTTTTGACTTCCCATTATCGCTATTGTTTTCACCCCTACTTCCTCACAGTGCCTTTGGTGGGAGGTGCACACCCATCTCTTTAGTCTCTCGTATGTCAGGTGACCGTTTTTTCGACCAATGGTTCCTGATCGGGCATTTCTTTCTTTTCTTTTCCGCAGCCACGTGACCGTTTTCGGCTAATGAGACTCTGGTTGGGCGTTTTCCTGCAATCAATCGGGGCGGGCTTATATCGTTCTTGTTCTAAAAAACAAAAATCTAATTTGGCCTTTTTCGCACGTACGAAAAAATGATAATCTTGGCTTTTTTCTCACCTGGGTTTTGTCAACACAGCCTGCCGCTAATTAGATGTGACTTCAGGAAGAATACTGGCACTATCTGCGAACTGAGACAATCGTTTTTTTTTTCACCTCTTGTTTTTGGTCAGACCCGACAGTCAGAAAATCTTAATTATCTACATTGAAAATATCTTTCACTCGTCAATGTGGGGGTTCTAATTTTTAACAGGTCAGAATCTGTATACAATTCCACCGGTCACCCCTCAACCCAAAAAACACTTTTTCTCTGATTAAGATTTCGTTTTCATTGTTCCCAAAATTTCCCTTTATCCAAATTGATAAGGTGTCTTTCACGCAAAAAAGTAGGCTAGATGCTTTGACCGATATCTGGTTTTCATCAAGCGGCCCGTTTTGATATCATGTCTTTTCCCTTTCTTTCTTTTTTTTTTTATTTCTAATTCTATTCTTCCAATTGTCTTTAAAAATTCGGTCAACATGCTAGCTAAGATATCTTTCTGACTCGTGTTTTGTTAATGACCGCTTTTTTTGTATTTCTCGACCTCTCTCTTTGCTTTTTCTTTTTCTTCCTCTTCTTCCCTTAGGATCGTCTAAGTACAATCTTAGTGAATTATTTTCAACTCAATTATTTTCCGTTTTAAAAAAAAATCAACAACCTGTTTAGTAAACCGAGTAAGAAAAAATTAAATCATATTTCTATGAATATTTCTAATAATGCAAGGTGCCACAACTAGAATAATGTTTGAATTAATAAAAAAATGTTTCATTAAAATAAATCCATTAATACTTTAAGAATTGATTTCTTGACGTTTCGGTTACGAAACTAAACAGATATGGGCTTTTGAGTAACACAATTTAAGCGAATAAGTGCGCTATACTTTGTATTAAATTGTCTGTGAAAATAGACAAAGAAAAGAGTGAAACAAAACTAGACAGTGATATTTATTCTATCGGGAACCTTTTCGTGTGCAGAAAGGTTAAATAATAATTCCTGAAATAAAATGCGAACTCAAGGAATGTTCTTGAAAAATCTCTGTAATGAATTAGGGGGAAAGTTGTACTTGTTAGTGAATTAGAGAGTGAAAGATGTGTATAGTGTATAGTCTAAGCCATGTGCAGTTACTGTACGGAGCGCTAATTTTAGCGTCATATCTTGATCGCGGCCTATATTGAAAAAGAGAGCGCTAAACTCTTTCGGGTAAACACGACGCATGTCCCTAGTTTTTCGCTGCAAGCTCTAAAATTTGAAAAGGAGAGGCTAGTGATAGGGCTATCGACGCATGCGTGTCTAGTGAACAGTTTTAACATCCGCTAGTAGATAAATCAAGAAAACGCTTGGAGAATAAAATTAAAACCGGTCAAATAGAATTAAGTACTATATGAAGATAAGCGTTTTTAAAAATAAAGTGAGTTAAAGAAGAAAGAATAGGCAAATTGTATGTACATCTATGTGCGTATTTGACATTAGAAGTCAAGAAGGTAAGATAATGTATGTGTGTGTGTGTGTGTGTGTGTGTGTCTGTGTGTGTTTGTGTGTGTCTGTGTGCGTGAGAGAGAGAGAGAGAGAGAGAGAGAGAGAGAGAGAGAGGGAAAGAGTAGAGACAGAAAAGTAAAAAAAAGATTCATTGATTGATTTTTCTTCACGGATTGTCAACCTTTTGCATATTATTTAAAGCCAGCATTTATTTTTGAAATGCAAGAATTTTTTTTCTTTTTGAGATAATGATTTTCTGATAAAAGTCCTAATAGAGAGATTCAAATCTTTCTCGAAAGTATTTACGCATAATTAAATAAAACGAACCAGACTAGAGTTGGAACTCGGCTCTCCGATTTCCCTTTCCGAGGCGTTATCCATTACACCACCCGTACACCCAAAGATTACAGCACCTGGCATTCCCAAGCGCTCATCCATGTAGGTACTTAACAGACACGACGTTGCTTAACTTCGGTGATCGACCAAGAACCGGTGATTCAGTGTGATACGGCCTTAAGCAAAAGAAAGAAAGAATGGATGAAAGAAAGAAAGAAAAAAAAAAAGCACGAAAGAAAGAGAAAAACAGAGAAAGAGAAAAATAAAGAAAGAAAGAAAGTTTCAAATGCCAGAATGAATTCCATGTCACAAACGTACTCCAGGCATCAGCACTTGTCGTGGTGCCAAGCCAAAATCCGGAAGACGTAGTCGTGATATTGCCAATGTTGGCACCGCGCCGGGCTTGCATCCGAAGGTGGTGGAGGCGAGTAGTGATGAAGGTGAGATAAATACAACGGGTAAATAGTGTGGATGGGGATAATGTATTGTAGGGTAGGGAAGGAACGGAGAAGAGAAATGAATAGATGGGGGGGGGTGGCTGTTTTCTCCTATTTCTTCTTCTTCTTTTTAGCCCCAGGTGAAATGCATTTGAGATGGAGGTGATTGTATATAACCTATTTAGTTGTCCCAACCCGTCCAGATTCATCAGTTCGAATCTATCTATCTATCTATCTATCTATCTATCTATCTATCTACAGGGTGCGATGGATAAATAGTCGTCTAAATTACGCAAAAATGAAAATAACACTGACATCTCATTTTAACAGATATATTTACTAAAATTATACAAAAATATCTTGAAATACCAGAGTAAATTTATTCAATAAAATCGCCATTGACCACGGCATCCAGACGACTTCAGAATCTCCTGCATCTCTTCTGGACGGTCTCCTTGTTTAATTTGCTGAATGATGCTATAGTCCTTGCCTTCAGTTCATCTTTGGTGTTTCAAGGATTTTTCTTGGTCTCTTGCTCAACTGTGCCCCACGCATAATAATCAAGGAGGCTGCAGTCTAGCGAGTTAGGTAGCCAGGGGCAAAGGTTGATATGGCCGCAGAAATTGTCTAACAGCCATGACTGGGTTCTTCCACTTGTATGGCATGGTGCAGAGTTCTGTTGCCAGACATAGGTTTTTTCCAGTAGCCACCCTCTTGACCCAGGGCAGCACTACCTTCTCAAGGCACTTGATGTAGGCCTTCACCAACAAATTCGGGAGTTCTTTTCGCATCAGAACGATCAGAGTGAGTTTTCCGAGCTGGCGTACCTTCATAATCACCATCAGACTCACCCAACTCTTTCCGAATCCTCTGCACAGTCCTCAGATTGACACTGTGAAATGTTCGTATTGGATCTTCCGGCACGAATGCCAAAGAGTACAGCATACCGTCTTCAAATTTCTGGCGGAGGGAATTGCATCATGGTACCCAACTGATCCGGCTATACTGTGCAGTCGGCAAA
Organism: Acanthosepion pharaonis; assembly: GCA_903632075.3. NCBI lineage: Eukaryota > Metazoa > Mollusca > Cephalopoda > Sepiida > Sepiidae > Acanthosepion > Acanthosepion pharaonis. Next base: position 587,071 of record CAHIKZ030003358.1, on the reverse strand, counting down.
ATCAGAAAGACACGACGCGCATGTACAAGATTTGAAATATAAAATGGCGATAATTTACACATCTATCTATCTATCTATCTATCTATCTAATCTTTTCAATCTGAAAGTGTCTGAGTGACTCTACTTCTACAGAATAAACGTTGATGCTCTAAAACAACTTCTTTTCGCCACCAACTTGCAGAAATAAGTAACTAGTGATTAAATGAATTTAAGAAAACTTAAAAACAAAGTATTACCGCTTTTCCGAAAGTGGGGAGGGGAACATAAGGTTAGAATTAAAAACAGACTTGTGGGCATGTCTTGATTAACCAATGAAATGTCAGATCTACGCTAAATAGTACAAAAAGTTATCTACAATCAAGATACATTTGTCGCTGATATATTTTCCGTAATTGTCAATGATGACCTGTCTATGTTCCGGTTTATCATGGCATGAAAAAATAACTCACCCACCTGCATCTTCTGAACTTACTTTCCTATTTAGCGTAGATCTGACATTTAGCTGGTTAATCAAGACATACCCACAAGTCTATTTTTAATTCTGACCATATGTTTCCCCCGTCTTTACCTTTCGGAAAAGAGGTAACACTTTGTTTTTAAATTTCCTTAAAAATCATTTAATCTCCAGTTACTTACCATCACCTGAAGAAGTACAATCATAGTATTGAAACATGAAAGCTTTTGTGTAGCGATTTCAACATGTTTTATTATAATTTCTTATAATAAAACTAATATTATATTGCTCTACTTTGTATTGAGCACTTTTTAAAAAAAGTAAATGCTACGAACAATGGAATTTTACTCCATCTGTTCTTTCTCTCTCTCTCTCTCATATATATATATATATATATATATATATATATAACAACTGAAGGGAAAGTATGATTGGTAATAACTATGTAGTATAATGTACATTATTATAAACTTTAATAATATTTTCAGGGTAATTTAAAGCAAATAGTTTTTAAAAGGTGCAAATAACATGCAATAATAATAGATGGTTATTTTCTGAATGCTAGATTCTTGGTCCTTTTAAACACATTTGTTTCGATAAAAATTTGCTCCCGAAGTGTGTATGTAGTGATTTCCCAAGCGTAGCTTAGATGTGGCACAAGGCCGAAATTGGGGGAAACCCAGTGAGGATCGAACTCACTACTTAGTCATAATTGTTCTAGCGAGCCAAGTTTGCTAACCATTACACCACCTCGAGGTGCCCTGAAGTGTGTATGTATATATATATATATATATTAGTTTCTTAAATTTTGTATATATATATATACAAAATTTAAGAAACTAATATATATATATATATATATATATATATATATATACAAAATTTAAGAAACTAATATATATATATATATATATATATATATATACAAAATTTAAGAAACTAATATATATATATATATATATATATATATACAAAATTTAAGAAAAACTAATAGTTCAAAAGTAAAGCAGATATTTTCATATAGTGCTCAATATAAAAATATTCAAATAATATTAATATTAAAAATAGAGTATTGATAATAATATAAATTTACTTAACTATAAATATCATTTTTTGACGTTTTCCCCCACTTTGAAGTTTCTTGGAATTGTCCATCCTTCAAGGAAACTGTTGTTTGAATAAGTTTATTTCTGTGTTTTTTCTCAATTTAAAATTTTTTTCTTGCATCATGTTTAGAGAATAAAACGAATATTTTGCTAAGTGTTTGAAAATTGATATCTTATTTGCCTTTCGCCATTTGAAGAAATTTAGATTCGTTTCCAAATTCTATATGTGGTTGCCACATTCTCTGACGGAACAGAATAAGCTCGATTGTGTCTCTGTGTCGATTTTCTTTTGTTACGACTCGAAAACGAATCGTTCTTGGACAGAATTGTCACAGGCGTTAAAAAAATGGATCTTTTATGACCTTCAAACGGTTGATAAGCCGTAAAAATACCAAACAAATCAATTAACTACGGGTCTGCACAAGCGACAGTGTATGATGACCTGGCGTACAATAAGATTTGTGTGCGTTGGGTGGCCAAAGAAACTAGAGATATAGACGTGGCTTCTTCAGCAACAGAAAAGATTCTTTTCGGAAGGCTTGAAGAAGCTTGTTGATCGATACCAGAAGTGCATCGCAGTGCCGGTTTGCGAACTATACCAAAAACTGATATTTGTTCTTCATCAGTGGAAATAAAGGTGTTGAATGGAAATTGCTATAACTTTTTGATTTACACTCGTATTTATCTAAAACGTCAAATCTAAATAATTTGCATAATTCAGAGTGTGTAAATGTTGCTGCCCTGTCATGTGTTTTTTGTATTCTGTTTTGTTATTATTATTATTATTATTATTATTATTATTATTATTATTCCTTTGGTTTCTGTTCTCATTTTTTCCGGGTCCCAACCAGAGACCTAAGGTCAGAAATGGCATCATGACATTTTCTATTGATCAGTTTTGAAAAAAAAAATGGCACATATTTTACATAGATAAAGCCCTTCGCAAAGTGTGAGCTGTACTTGTGCGAATAATTTTTTGTATTTTTTTGAAGGCATGGACTGCCAGGGATTCCTTCAATGAGTCTATTGGAATCTTTTCCAATCAATCCGAGGGCTCCAACTACAACAGGAATTGTTAATGTTCTCATGTGCCACATTTTGGAGATTTCTATTTCAAACTCCTTGTATTTTGATAGATTGTTTGAAGATTTTCAAAGTTACATTGCAGTCTGCAGGCACTGCTATGCCAATAAGAATGCCCATTTTGTCTTTGGGGTCTGTAATCACTATTTCAGGGCGATTAGCTTTGGTTGTTCTGTCTGCGTGTATTGTAATGTCCCAGAAAATTGTTACTGATTCTATCTCTGTTACCGGGTCTCGTTCTACAGAAGGATGCTGAGGATACCATGGACCGGACATGTGAGAAACGTCGAAGTTTTGAAGAAAATGATATATAAAAGGAAACTAATATCTAAGATCAGGAAGAAACAGTTGAGATGTCTAGGGCATATGATGAGGAAGGAGGGCTTGGAAAATTTGGTACTCACGGGACAGAGGGCCAAGGTACTTAGGAAAACAACGCATAACATGAGCTTGAGTAAATGGATGGCGGAACGGGGTTTAGAATAAATAACAGAAATACAAAGTTTATTAAGAGTTACAAAGGACAGGAAGTTGTGGAGAACCATGAATGGCTACGTCCTGCGGGGACAAGGCACATGAAGAAAATGAGAGAACAGTATGATTATTAAAGAACTGAGTGTAAGAACCGGAAGCGGAAGTGGAATGATATGTCCCGGAAAGGGATATATTTGTTCGAAGTAGCTTAGTGGTTTGGGCTACTGTAACCAGGTAGGACAATCTAGCGGGTAGCCGTAATGGACTGGTACTCGTCGTAGTGGTAGGCAATAGGTGTAGGCTATAAGCGTAGACCATGTACCTTCACATCAGTCTGTATTTATGGCTGACACCAGCCAATCATATTATTGTGAGGGAGAACTCAGGTGTATGCATATTTATTACATCATGGAACAATCAACTCACTTGAACTGAGTAAGGGCTACTGTCTGTATTAATACCACGAAGCCAAGCTGGTCCAATTTTTATCGTTTTGCCGTATCAACAGAAAATAATATTTATTTAACAATTTTGAAAAAAAAAAAGTTCTGACAAACCATGTAGAAACTTAAACCGAATGAAATAATTATAGACTTCTGCTTAAAATGTCCACTTGTGTTCGAATATATAATTGAAAGCGGGAGATTTCCTCCTTTTCGCAATCAGCAAATCTCAGATTTAATCATTTTGACCCTTTCATCTTTGTCGATGATACGTAAGAACGGTTATTGACTTCTTTCGGCTGAAAAGGCATAAATGCATAATGCTGTTTCAGAAGAGTTGAAAACAATAAATATTTAAACTAGCTGTGGGAGGTGAGCGTCATTATCAGTTAGCGATTTCATGGGTTCGTTATTATTTAAACTACTCGAGCAATTATAGGAACTTTTACAGCACCTGCAACGTTTCTAAGTATGTGTAAATAATTCACAGTGCAAAACGAAAACTTTACGGCGAACGATTCTGAACTCGGCAAGCTATTATGATGCATACCTTGCCTCTTTCTAGAATTCTGAATTTTAATGTAAAGTCATCCGAAAATCAAAAAAAAGTATTCTCATCATTGAGAAAAAAAATGTATTGCGAATAGCATAAGGGATATAAGCGTGGAAGGGGGAATCGGAGAGTTCTAATTTCGGGAGAATCCGTTTCATTCACTTTCGCATAAATGCTCTTTGGAAAGGCATGAATCCATTTCCTTGTCCCCGCCAAATCAAGCTTATAATAGTGTAGACTGCTAATTTCAGGAGATTGTCTCGAGAAGGAAAATTCTGAATTGGAAACCGCGAGGAATTCAACCACTGATTTATATTATCCAAAAATACATGGCAATACATAGATGATATAGTAAAGGAATCTGTAGAGATGGCAACGGGAAACCACTCCACTATCTTTCCCAAGAAGTCATGCCAATTCACAGATAATAAAGAAAAGGAATCTGTGGAGAAGGCAACGGGAAACCACTCCACTATCTTTCGCAAGAAGTCATGGCAATTCACAAATAATAAAGAAAAGGAATCTGTGGAAAAGGCAACGTGAAACTACTCCACTATCTTTCGCAAGAAGTCATGGCAATTCACAAATAATAAAGAAAAGGAATCTGTGGAAAAGGCAACGTGAAACTACTCCACTATCTTTCCCAAGAAGTCATGGCAATTCTCAGATAATAAAAAAAAGGAATCTGTGGAGAAGGCAACAGGAAACCACTCCACTATCTTTCTCAAGAAATCATGGCAATTCACAGATAATAAAGAAAAGGAATCTGTGGAGAAGGCAATGGGAAATCACTCCATTACGTTTCCAAAGAAGTTACAAACGACAGTAATTATCCCGTTCTGGGTATGACTATAAACTACATTCAGCATCAAGGCCTGTGATCAGGAGGATTTGAGGAGCGTGGAGCCACGCCTTAATTGCTGGTGTTCCCAGGTCCACCCTAACCCCGGGTTGTAGCACCTGTTAGGGTCCCAGCTATGGGCAAATACTTAACCCCAAACTGGGGTCAAAACACTATGAAACTGTAAAGGTAGGTTTTAATACCAGCAATATATTTTTGTAAAAAAATATCACCAGCAGTGATTTTTTGAAGGAAAAAATTATTACCAGCAAAACAAATTATTACTAGCAATATATTTTTGAAAAAAAAATACCATTAATACGTTTTTTGAAAAAAAATATGACCAGTAATACATTTTTGAAAAAAAAAATGCCAGCAAAACAATTTTTGAAGGAAAAAAAATATTACCAGAAATAAAAATCTTGTCGGCATTAAATAATCCATTGAGACTGATATACTGTAAAACAAAACAAACCAAACCAGTAATTATCTACAGACTTAAGTTTAACGAGTAATATTTGCTTATAGAATCATATATAAACTATTAGTATTTACATCAATATGAATGACAAATATTTACATGTAGATTGAAGTATAACCCACAATTTGGAAATGCCAAATATTAACAAAGATCCGAACAAAGTAAATAGTTATTGATCCAAAAATAAAAGACCAATATTTACTTATATCTAAACCAATGTTGTCTCCTTTATAAACGAGCAATATTTACTGATTGATTCAAGTATAAAAGAATTATTTATATATCCCTGGTCTAAGTAAATGCGTAAAGATTCTACAATGTTCAAATAATCTCCCTTGAAGTAACAAAGTAAAATTACCACCACTACTTCCGGAGACGCTAAAATGGCCGCTTGATAAACTACAGAAACAAGCATTGCCCATTTTTGGTTCAGACTCCGATGTGAATCAATTATCAATCGTTGTCTGCCTTCCTTATCCACTCATTTCTTATCACCTTCTATTTCATCGTAACCAAACTTCTGCATTGAGTGGCTCTGGAGCCTTGAACTGAATTAAACCGAATATAAAAAATCAACTGGCATATTTAGTGCTAATTTCAGCAGATTGTCTCGAGAAGACAATCTGCTGGCATCAGTGATAGGGGAAACTTTTGGAGCTCAGATAAAAGTCAGGAAGTCAAGTGCTTGTTTTAAGGATGGCTCTCCATTTGAAATGCTTACGCAATAGATTCTTCCTACACTCATTTGTCTTAAATCTTTGTGCCAGAAAACTTTGGGATCACGTCCTGAGTAAGACAATAAACTACGTCCAACAGGAGGCGTCTGATCAGGAGGTTTTGAGGAGCGTGGAACCACGTCTTAATTGGTGGTGTTCCCATGTCCATCCTGATCTGGGGTTGTAGCACCTGTTAGGGTCCCAGCGATGAGCAAATAGTTAACACCTAAACGAGGGTCAAAACACAATGAAAGTGTAAAAATAGATTTTAATACCAGCAATAAATTTTTTGAGGGAAAATTATTACCAGTAGTACATTATTACAAGCAATACAAGAAATTAAATATTGCCAGCAGTACATTAAAAAAAAAAAACAAAAAAAAAAAACAAACAATGCATTTTTTGAAGAAAAAAGTATTACCCGTAATGCGTTTTTTTTAAAAAAAAAATTTACCTACAAATAAAATTTTGTCGGCATTAAATAACCCATTGAGGTTGATATGCCGTAAAACAAAATAAAACAAATCAAACCAACTTTGGGATCAAAACTTTTACTATCTTTAAAAATATTAAAGTTTAAAATGTGTACCAGCGGCTGAAGCACTGAGCCTCTTATCATCCAAGGACAGTTCATACGGATAAGTTACTTTATCAGGATGTCAGAAGCGCGTCTCCCAAAGAGGATCCTATATGGGAAACTCTCAGAAGGCCTGTTGGAGGACAGAAATATATATATATATATACCGGCTGTAACAGTAAAATTGTTCAACTCGGGTAAAAAAGCATCATTGTCCATTTGTTAGACTAAGCTTCGAAACGTCGTATCTTATAAATGATTAAAGATATCTTACTGGAATATTCTGAGTTTTTTATACCCATATTGGACTCTATTTTGAGCAGTAAGAATGTATAATTGCTTTCCAAGCGTAACAGAAGAATCGTGTTGAAATCGATCATGAAAATGACATGTTCATTATTAATTAATCACAGGTAAGGATCAGAAGCTCACGTACGATTGAAATATATATATATATATATATATATATATATATATATATATATATATATATATATATATATATAATTATTTATTCGGAAATAATAACATAAATACGTTATAAAATCACTAAAAATAGCCATTTTGTTTTAACACTTCTGGTGTCTTATCAAGTGATGGTGTTGAATGTAGAATAAAGGGTTTTAAAAGGTTCAAATTCATTTAAACGCCCTTCGCTAGGGGAAACGCTGTTACATAAGCTGGAATGTCCAATTAAAATGCAAGTATATGAGAATTCAAAAAAACTTGACAACGGACCTTGGTTATAATAATTAATTAATACTTTAATTTTAGGGTTAGGCTAAAATAGAATTCATTCTAATTGATATTAAATTTTATTATAAAATTGAAAATTAAAAAATACCAATTTTAAATGTTAAATTTAATCTGCATTATGTTTAAAAAATTATAAAATTACTTAAAGAAGAAACTGAGAAAAAATATATGTTTTGTTATTTATTTTGTTTTAATTGAAAGGCCAAAAATTCAGTTAGAATAAACGTTAAAATCTAATGTTGCTCTGAGCTTCGTTACAATTTAGATAAATTTGAAGTGATGATATGGGCAGCGGTGGGTGAAATCTTACAAAAGACAATATATACACAATCAGATAATAATACACAAATATGTAGACATATTTTGATATATAAACACGCAAAAAAAGCGACGAAACAGGAAATGGGTGTCCACGGACCTTAAAAAAACGACAACATATACATACAATAAAAGGCACATATAAGCGATTATGCACACATAGATTCATAAAGACAAGCACATATACACACCAAGAAATATTCAAATTTGAAAGTGTTAGTAAACGAATTCAAACATACTATTAAAATATAACTTATACAGGTAAAGATATATAGATAAAAATGGTTGAATAGATAAGATTTAATATGAGTAGAATAGAAAAACAAATATTCGTCAATGAACAACATAAGGAAAAAGGACATTAAAATATATAGAAATGGATAGAAAAATAAATATATACACAAACACAAATAAGAAAAAACTAAATTCAAATGTCCTGGCAAAATGTAACACTTAAAAATAACACAAGGTCGGTAAATGTCGTTAATACTGTTTATTATAAACAGAACATTTACTTAAATATTTGTATCTATAAAAATAACATATAAACGTAAAAAAAGTCTTAAGATTATTGTCGGACTTTGTCCATTTCATAATGTGTGACGTCATTTGTTTATATTTGGATACGCATCGAGCAGAAATGAATGTACGAGAGAGAATTGTAGTTTAAAAACAGTAAAAACGACCTTGCTAACCGAAACGCTGCTCTGTGGCTCAATCGGTAAAAGCACATATGACGGTTCCGTATAGGATACAGGTTCGATTCCTGTTGGCGGTCGCATATTTTCTATGAAAATTTCTCGGACATTCAGGCCGGTAAATGTCGTTAATACTATTTATTATAAACCAAACATATAAGGCAACTAACAGGACAGAAGATGTGCTTGTCAACAGACTGCTTAAAATCAATAGACGGAACACTCATATTAGAGAAGGAAAAAATTCTTCAACGCTAGAGCGAATGTATTGGTGAACTCTTCCACAACGAAAGGGAACAACCAGCAATACACAGAACAATCATCGGACCTGGAATTCTGAAAACTGAAGTAGAAGCTGTACTGGCCAATTTGAACAGAAACAAGGTGGCAGGGCCAGAAGTAATTGTAACAGAAATGCTAACAGCCTTAGATGAATTTGGCATAGACATGATCACAGAAATAATAAAAGAAATCTACAAGAGTAGGGACGTACCGGGGGATCTCAGCTGATCTATTTTCATAGCACTACCTAAGAAACCAGGCGCAAATAAATGCAAACTCCACCGAACAATCAGCCTAATGAGCCACGTAACAAAACTCCTCATCCGTATGAATAGAGCGTGCAGCAGAATCAGGTCAGATATAGGACAAGAACAGTGTGGGTTCGTTAAAGACATCGGGACAAGGAACACGATATTCCTGCTTAGAATGTTATTGGGAAGAGCAATACAAATTCAGAAGGATGGGCACCTGTGTTTTATAGACTACGCAAAGGCGTTCAACAAAGTACGCCACAAGGATCTGATGGAACTTCTCAGTAGCCTTGATATATTCGGGAAAGATATTAGAATAATCAAGAACCTATACTGGCAGCAAACGGCATGCATGCGGATGGAGAATAAGTTCAGTGGATATTAAAAAATAGAAAGCGGCGTAATGCAAGGATGTGACTTCTCACCAGACTTATTCAACCTATGAAGCGAGGCAATTCTGAGAGAATTGGAGATCCTACCGGGATTCAGCATAGACGGCCACAATCTTAACAAAATAAGATACGCAGATGACACAGTACTGACAGCACACATGGAAAAGAAACTACAAAACCTTCTACAGAAGGTAGCGAGGGAGAGCGTGAAGAAGGGACAAAGTATAAACTACATGAAAACCGAATGCAAGGTCATCAGGAAAAAAGATGGGCCCGAAATGCGATTTGCAGGTCGGGGACACTAAAATCAAGCATGTGCGGAAGGATGAATATCTAGGAAGTGTTTTGACGGAGGGCGGTAAGTGCGACGCTGAGATCCGAAAACGGATTGGGATGGCCAAAGATGCATTCCAAAAGCTAAGCAGAGTATTACGAGACAGGAGGATTTCTTTGATGACAAAGAAAAGAGTACTGAACTGCTACGTGACATCTGTCCTCCTATACCGCAGCGAATGTTCGACGGTCTCCTCAAAGAGAGACTCTAGGCAGCGGAGATGTGGTTCTATAGAGGGATGCTAAGGATATCATTGATCAAACGTGTGAGCAACGATGAGGTCTTGGAGAGGATGCAAACAAGGAAGAAGCTTATACTTAACACCAAAAAGAGGTAGATGAAATTTCTGTGACACGTAATGAGAAAGGAGGGTCTGGAGAATCTGATACTCACAGGTCGAATAGAAGGAAAAAGAGACAAGGGAAAGCAATGCGTGACATACCTGGCGGGCTTAAGCAAGTAGATGGCCGAACGTGGTCTGGGGAAATTGGCAGAGGCACGAAACTTCCTGGGAGCCATAAGGGATAGGGGGAAGTGGAGAGCCATGATCGCCTACGTCCTGAAAGGACATGGCACACAAAAAGAAGTATTTAATCACTTGAAATTCAGTGGTAGTTATTAGTCCTATTCTAACTTATAATACTGCTAATTAAAATACTTAAACTGTTGCATGTTACTATTTTTACTTTTTCGGTGAAATGTCCGTTCAGCCAAATGTCCGTTTAGCCAAATGTCCAGACACGAACCCTGTGGACGAGGCATGGCGTGTCCGAACTGGGAGGGTCAGGACTACTAAATTTTGATTTTAGTGAATTTGCTTATTATTAGCTTCGTACATTTTGTCGCCTTGTTCCCGACTAAGCCATAGTATTTAATGCTGCCATTATCTATCTTTGTGTTTATCTAGTCTTTTCACATCTAAATATGGCATTTTGCTGATGAGTTTTCAGCGCGCATGGGCGTGATATTTGTGTCTGCACATGTGTCAACTATTCTTTGAAGAATTCCTCACGTCTACAGCATTGTCGGACATGATACATTGACCGGCTGGAGCCAGCCAGACTCTATCCGGAAGTTGATCCTCTCTTCCATCTTATTCACCACAAAGAAGCTCTCATGGCGCCCAGTGCTTGTAGATCAAAGCCTAATGGTGAAGCCGCTAAGTAATGACTGTTTTCTTTACACCAAGGCCAAATGAGGTTCGGAATATTTCTTTTTTTATCTTTATTTGTGGACAATATTTTTCCTGTCTTTTATTTGCTGTTTTTTGTGTGTTTCCTACTCATATGGAAGACAAGAAAATATAGATGAAAAAGAAACAGGTCTCAATATAGAGAAATAAAGAAAATAACGAATGTAAGTACAAAAGACGCGGTGAACGGAGAAGGCAAATATAAAATAGATAAAAAAAGCTTGTTGTTACCCGTATGTGAAGAACTCTGTATAAAATAAGATGATAAATGTGTTACCAACTTTGTCTTGTGAGTGTTCCATGAGTAAAACGAATCTTTGGCTTTCAAAACTTTTAACGTACATATACGAATATATATATATATATATATATATATATATATATATATATGTAGAGAGAGAGAGAGAGAGAGAGAGAGAGAGAGGGTGAGTGACAGAGAGATAATGATATTTTTATATATCAAAAACAATACTGTGGAAATTTTATGACAAAGTCGAAAAAGTTTACTTGTGACGCGTTTCGTGGTTCAGGACTTAATCAGACTATATATATATATATATATATATATATATATATATATATATATATATATATAGTATAACCCGGATATAAGAGAGTTGTCGGGACCGGAGATGAAGTCTCTTATATCCGGGTTTCTCTTATATCCGGGTTTGGTCTATTTTGTTTAGGTAAGTATGGGCTCTAATTTGGGACCAGAGAAAATATATCTTATATCCGGGTTTCTCTTATATCCGGGTCTCTTATATTCGGGTTACATTGGATATATATATATATATATATATATATATATATATCCAAGGTGTTGAAACAAAATGGCTATTTTTGTAGTGATTTTATAACATATTTATGTTATTTTTTTTTTTTTAAATAATTATATATATATATATATATATATATATATATATATATATATATATATATATATATGTATTTAAGTTGTTTCACCCCAAGCAAGGCGGGAAGCCACTAGCACGCAAGGGGTTACAGAGATTTGGAGCGAGAGCAAATAGGAGTGATAGTAGGAAGAAGGATGAAGAGAAGGATATGAGGATAGATCAGGGCATCTGGAAACGTCGATTGACATTACATTTGAATAGTAGGAGATTATAGCTATCAGGGAAATAGGAAAATGGGAGGAAGTTCCACAGGCGAGAAGTATATATTAGGGAATTGCATGATATCCAATGTCGATAGCAGTCAGAATCTTCACCTGAAGATTGCATTAACTGCATGAAACTCCGGGTTGTGTTATGGACGTTGGATGTTATGTATATTCATTAATATATACTTTTAGCTTTGTTTCATAACATCGTATTTATAACACCTGAGGAATGAATATACATATATAGTATTTGTGTGTGTATGTACCCATTCCTATATCTATCTATCTATCTATCTATCTATCTATCTATATATATAACGTCATCCACAGACAGACTGTTTCGCTGTTTCATAGCTCATCAGTGTGGCTAGACATCCGTTTGCCTCTAGCTAGGATCGAAACCCGACTTAATTGGTGTCAGTCGGAGATTCTAACCAGTAAGCCGTCGGTAGGGATGAAAGTGGATTTTTAGCGTATTTATTTTTAGAAACACGCCCAGTGACCGACAGTGACTCAATTCGCATTTGTTATAAATACAGTGCTCAATGTTATGATATATATATATATATATATATATATATATATATATATATATATATATATATATATATATATATATATATATATATATATATTGAGCACCGTATTTATAACACTTGAGGAATAAATATACTTGAAAAAACTGAAAAGTCTATTTTACCCATCCAACACACACACACACATATACGCACACACACACATATATATTTATTTTTTGTAGTTAAACTATATGAAAATTAATAGCAAGGTTCAGTTTGCTATGTGTGTACACACATATTTATATATATATGTGTGTGTGTGTATATATGTGCGTGTGTATGTAAAATTTCACAAAACTGAAAATATATCTGTAAAAGACAATATTAATAAAGACAAAAGAAAACTTATCTTACCTGTCGAATTTATTCAGGCAAAAGTAACGATCTTATTTTGCTATAAATATTTATAAAAAAATGAAAAAAAAAATGATAGTTTTTCAAAACTTTACACATTTAAGAAACGTTCATAAATATTCATCAGACTAACTGAAATGTTTATTTAAAAAAAAAACACAAACACGCCTACACACACGCACACACACACACACATATATAAATTAATAAATATACATATACATATACCTACGTTTTGGTGCGTGACTTAAATTTAAGTTTGTGTGTATTTTTATTAGAATATGTCTTTGCTTTGTCTAACCACATCGGGCACTGTTATGTTTACACCTCATGAATAAATCTGATGATTATTTATTTGCTTGTCTCTTTATGTTCACCAACACGCCCGTATACGCTTGCTTATATCTGGTCGTTTCATTTATCTAACTCTCTCTCTCTCTCTCTCTCTCTCTCTCTCTCTCTCTATATATATATATATATATATATATATATATATATATATTTATATATATATATATATTTTATATATATATATATTTATATATATATATATATATATTTATATGTATGTATATGTATATATGTAAATCAGTTTATTTATTAGAAGTAAAATCTATAAAAAGTAACGGGCGGATCCAGTTTTCTGTGTAAATTCTTTAAAAATTGATCATGGAAGTCAAAACAAAATTATTCCTATCAGGTGATTTCTAAAAATTAAAAACTATATTAAGAAAAATAATAATAAATTTTAAATCCGTAATCTGGAGTTCAGTTTTCATATTTTATTATCGATTAAGCACTCCAAGATACGAATTTCAAATTTTTTAAAAACTTTTTTTTTTTTTTTACATTTTAATCAATCATGTATGATTTTGTTTCGTGAGGGGAACAATTTACAATGAATTAACATAGCGAAGTTACTACCCCATTAATGTTTATAAAATTTATTAATAAAATTGATTTATTAAATTAATAAAATTTGATAATAAAATAATTCATTTTTCACCCATCTCTATATATTATTTTTCATCCATCTCTATACATTATTTTTCACCCATCTCTATATATTATTTTTCACCCATTTCTATATATTTATTTTCACGCATTTCTATGTTATTTTTCACCCATCTCTATGTCATTTACTTCCTGAGCAGCATCTTTGGCGATTGTAATGTACGTTCCATTTCCTGTGTCACATTATCTGTAAGCTGTTATTTAGTTGACCAGACATTTGAATATCTGCTCATGTTTAATTTTGACCTCCCCGATGTGTAACTTACATTTTGAGCTGTCTCTTTTGCTTTCAAACATTCATTTTGTTTTGTTTCAGTTAATGGTCAGCTTTTCGTATTGCTTTCCTCGTCCACAACCCATACTAACGACACATCTTTTTGTTGATCAAAGTTTTCTGGTTTCTCAAAAAAAAAAAAAAAAATGCTTTCTATTTATGTAAAATCTGAAAACGCTAAATCAAAGACTTAACACAGGAAACAATAATATTACAGCTAATAGAAATGGCGACCTCTCAGATGATCTTGGAGGATTTCAAACGAAAGCTATTTTAAACATATGAGAAAAAAACAACGATATAAGAATTTATAGCAGCCACACTGCCATAAATAGAACGGTAAAACCTGCAAGAAGTGCATTAAAACTTACTGAAGAACAGAGTTACGATGGGATATTTATGGAGAGATATTCATATGGACTTCAGAAAGAGACGTGGAAAAAGTTTAACATAGAGCAAGGGAAATCAAATAAAATATCCATGTGTTAAAAAGAGCTTTTTCACTTAAAACCAGTATTACCCTGTACTATTTATGTAACTTTTTTGTTTTAATTTTTTTTTATAGATTAAATAAAACCATGGTATGAAAAGGAATAGCGAAACGAACCTCGCTTTTAAAATTTTAATTGAAAAACAAAAGAAAGACGTAATATAAGATAGTTCGGGTTAATTACAACGTAAAAAAGGATACATTGAGTTTTATATGTTACGGTCTAGTTAAAATTTTTAAAATATACCACGGTAACTTTTATGGTTTTATCCATGGAAATTACCGTGGAATATTTTTTCTGAAAAAGATAAAAACAAATCGCAAACAGTTCGCCGCAAGAATTAAAATTTAATTTTTATCTATTTGCTTATTTTTAATTAAAGATTATAAATCAATTATCTTCTACATAAACGATTCAATATATAGTCGAAAATGAAGGTTTTCAGTTTTATAAAAAAATAAAAATTCATGTAAACTATACACATTAATACGATGAAACAGACATCAAATGAACAATATTTAATAAATTTAGTAGGTTGTGAAAAGTATTATATATATATATATATATATATATATATATATATATATATATATATATATATATATATATATATATATGTATGTATGTATAAAAATATTTTTATGTTTAACATTCTTTTATAGATACAAGTATTTAAGTAAATCTTTAAAAAGAATGTTAAACACATTAATGTCTTTAATAAATTGTCGGACTTTGTCCATTTCTTAATGTATATATACATACATATATATATATATATATATATATATATATATATATATATATATATATATATATATATAGAGAGATATAATGTATAGGTATAGATAGATAGATATGGACAAAGATAGATATATAGATAAATCGATAGATATGGAGATAGAGAGATCGATCTGAACAGACACACACACATATATAATATATATTATAGATAGGTTGGAGCAGTCACGTATAGATAGATCAGAAAAGTCACGTATAAACAGATAGATAGATAGATAGATAGATAGATAGATAGATAGATAGATAGATAGATAGATAGATCAGAGCAGGCACGTATAAATAGATCCGAAAAGACAAACATACAGAGAGACAGACAGACAGATAGATAGATAGATAGATAGATAGATAGATAGATAGATAGATAGATGAGGAGGTCGAGGTAGATATAAAGATAGATAGTTAGATCATGAGAGACACTTACAGATAGAGAGATAGACATATGTCGACAGAATTAGCGTCTTTTCCTTGAACATGTTCTGATTTCACTATATTTTTCTGAAGTCTTCAACATGTTCTGATTTCATGAATACTAAAGTACCCACAACAAAAAAAGTATGATGGAAACTTACTAAATCAAAAACCAAGAAAAAAAAATCATAAACTAACAAACATGAACCAAAAGACAAACTAAACTGTTGCTGATTGAGTGAAACCTTCAGTTTAGTTTGAATTGTCGCCATTTTATATATTTTTTTTTATTTCGGGCATGTGCCTTGTTTGTTTTTGATTTTGTCTACTGCACAGTATAGTAGGGTCAGTTGGGCACCATCTGTGAGTAAAAGAGCGCCATGATGCAATTCACTCCGCCAGAAATTTGGAAACATATTACTGTAAAGCTTAGCATTCGTGACGAATCCTCCAATAAGATCATTTCATAGTGATTGTGTGCCATTCTGAGGACAATGCAGAGAATGCTGTGTCCCCAAAAGTGTCCCCAAGAAGGATGAGAACGAATATCCAGTAAACATGCTTCATTTTGGTAAATATATCTGTTAAAATGAGATGTCAGTTTTATTTTTGTTTTGTTTTGTTTTGTTTTTTTAATTCTGCGAAAACGATGATAGTCAAATCAAGAGAACATGGACGGTGATCAACCATTTTTCTGATGAAACAAGCCGCTTTTAGTCAGTCTTTCTCGGGGATTGATCTTGATAGCTTTTTTCTAAATGCCTAAGCAATTTGCCATAGAACTCTCCATCGCAAACAAAAATAAGCAAAAATGAAAATAACACTGATATCTCATTTTAACAAATATATTTACTAACATTACACAAAATTGCACAAAAATATCTTGCAATACTAAAGAGTAAATTTATTCAATAAAATCGCCATTGGCTTCAACCACAGCCTTCAGAAGACTTCGGAATCTCCTGCAAATCTTCTGGATGGCTTTTTGTTTAAGTTAGTGAATGCTACAATAATACTTGCTTTCACTTCATCTTTGGTGTTACAAGGAGTTTTGTTGGTCTCTCGTTCATCTATGCTCCACAAATAATAAAAAAGGAGGTTGCAGTCTGGGGACTTAGGTGGCCAGATGTAAAGGCTGATGTGGCCACAGAAATTGTCTGACATCCATGACTGGGTTCTCTTGCTTGTGTGGCATAGTGAAGAATCCTGTTGCCAGGCAGCAAGCAGTTGCTCTCATGACCCAGTGCAGTGGTACCTTCTCAAGGCACTTAATTCTGAGTCCATTTAGGAGGATGAATAGAAGCATAACGTAGCCATCCCTTGTGAGCACGTTCGTAATCATCATTAAACCCAATGAACTCTTTCCGGATCTTCTGCACTGTTCTCAGATTGACACCAAAATGTTCGTATTGGGGCTTTCGGCGTGAATGGCATGCAGTACAGCATGCCGTTTCCAAATTTCAGGCGGAGTAACAAAAATCAAAAACAAACAACGCGCATGCTCAGAATTAAAAGTATAAAGTAGCTTCAAAGAAATACAAAAAATTGTTCTCCCAAGTACAGCACACAACTTCCGATGGGCTTTAGCTATGTAAAATATGTGTGATTTTTTTTTTTTTTCAAAATTGCTCAGTGGAAAATGTCATGATGCTATTTCTGACCTTAGGTCTCCGGTTGGGACCCGGAAGGAAATGAGTATAGATCTGAAATCAAAAGAAATGACAATGATGATGATGATGACGTCAGGAGAAAAATTAATCGGAATTCAAATCGAGATAATGTTTGATAAGTCAAAATGGAATGGATTAAGAAGAGGAAAATGAAGTGAGAAATTGTATGGGTCTTAACAGAGGCTGAAAAACATTGCCACACACACACACACACACACACACACACACACACACACACACACACATATATATATATATATATATATGTATGTATGTATGTATGTATGTATATAAATAAAAAAGAAAGAACAGTAAGATATATAATCCGGTGTTCTTATAGATATTTTTATTTTAGAAAATAGTGCTCAATGTAAATTTACAGAGCATTATTATAAATTAATTGATTTAAAAATATGTTTTTTCGCTACACAGTTCTAACTATGTTTCAAAAATAGAAACATGGTTAGAACTGTGTAGCGAAAAACATATTTTTAATCAATAAATTTATAATATATATATATATATATATATATATATATATATATATATATATATATATATATATATATCAGGATATAGAGAACACGGGAAGACTGTGATTCAATAAAGATGAAACAATCACTTAATAAGCAAATATAACACATGAGTCCTAAATAAACCCGCCGATTATCATGACTCAGTAGAAAGGGGATCGATTGGCTTGAATTGGTTTGTTTTATGACATATCAACACCTCAATGGGTAATTTAATGCGAACAAGATTTTTATTGCTGGTAATAATTTTTTTTTCAAAAATGTATTTTACTTTTAGATTAATTGGTAATAATTTTTCTAAAAATATGTTGTTGCTATTGAAACTTATTTTTACACTTTCATTGTGTTTTACCCCAGTTTGAGGGTTAACTATTTCCCCCATATCCGGGACCCTAACAAGTACCACCACCCCGATTCAGTATGAACCTGTGTACACTAACAATTAAGAGGTGGTTCAACGTTCCTCAAAATCTCCTGATCAGAGACATCGCTGCCGGATGTAGTTTATCGTCATACCGAGGGGGGGCGCAAAGGAGATGGAAGGGGAAAAGTTAAACTGACTAGTAGTATATACATAACTCAAAGAATGAAATAATTTGAGTCTTTGCACTTCAAACGGATCACTGAATCCGGACAGGAGACTGGATATTGTCACGAATCCCTAGACAAGATGTGCAGGCAATATTCGATGCACGGAAAAATGATAGATCTATAAACATCCAAGATTATGGTGAGAAAAATTCTCTAGAATGACACAGGGGACCGAATTTCCCAATAGTAGATTTAGTAGTTGATTCAATATAATACCAACTTGTATTTTAACTGAAAATGATGAGACCTAACTGCCACTCCAATACTGCGCTTAAATTCTTAAAGTCAAGGTACCAATGAGGAAAGCTCATTAGAAACTTTAACAGGAAAATATTTATAGAAAAGGCACAATTAATCTACGTTACTGTTTGCAGGCTTTTGTAGTTTTCTCGTTATTTTTATTATTGCATTTTAACAGACTGATTTGTTACCGCGGTATAGCTCGTCTATTGTTTTATTTTCTCCCTGTTCGTCTCCTTTTCACTTTTAGATTAGTCACCGTTTTTACCATTTTCAATTACAGGAACCGGCTCAATATACTACAGGGTGAAAGCTGGTAGTTCCTATTCTCTTATCAGCCGAAATCTACCCGTAACGATAATATCGCCGGTATGTAATTTCTTAAATTTTTTTCACTAAGCATTGGTTTTATTCAATATCATATTATGATTTGAATATTTGTTTAGAGCTGCTAACTTTTATACATTTATTTTTGCTGCTGTAGTTCGACACGTAGAATCCCTTTCACCACATATTGACGGTACCTCTTTTCTGTTGACTTACGACTATGAACCGTATAACACACTAGCAGTAGAGCCCGGCGTTGCCCGGGGATGTAACAGTAAGAGATACATCAAGTATCGACCATCATAAAGACTGAAAAATAAAATTGACAAAAATTATTGTTTAAGGTTGACGGACACGCATGTCTTAATTAGTTTTTTTTTTTTTTTACGAATTGGTCAAAGTCAAACAAAAACATTGTTTTCAATCGTTGAGTCTACCGATTGAATAGAATTTTATTATAAACAATTGTCATGTAAATGGAATTTTTAAAGCATTCTGAATGTAAAAATAAAGAAAAAAGTGTGCAATAAGAAACAATACCTGCTAAAAAAGTGAAGTTTTGTTGAAATCGGTTGAAAAATGTAGGAAATCCAATCCCATATATGAACGAACACACACACACACAAACACAAACAACCTGGGTTTTATAATAAGTATAACTCGATATGAGTTGTCCCCCTTTCATTCTCGCGATTAATCGTGTTTTTAAATTGATTTTGTGCAAAAACAATTGTGTTTTTCCAATTTTTGGCGCTGTTAGAACCACCGCAAGGTAATTTTACGTAGTCTTGTGAAGTTTTGTTGAAATCGGTTGAAAAATGTAGGAAATCCGATCCAACATATAAACGCACGCACACACACACACACACACACACACACACACACACACACACACACACACACACACACACACACACACACACAAAATCTGCGTTTTATAATAAGTAAGATTCTTGGAAGCAGACTACTTGTTACCTATCTGTGTATATTTCTGAGATGAAATATTGTAATTATTTACACTATTTACATTTTTTTGACTCTTGTCCTCACCTTCGTTGCCATATTGTAAGCTCCGGTTATTGGAATTTCGAACTAAACCCTTTATTTTGTCCACCGGGGTAGATTTTTCCACTGTTTCATGTGTCTTTGAGGACATCAGTGTATGAATTTTTGGGAATTATAATCCTAATGTCTCAGTAACCAAGCTTTGGTTGAATTCAGTGACTTGACTCAAACAGTTCTGACTTAATCACCGGGCTACAGCATAGGTGAAGAAAAACTTGGTAAGTTGAGTTTAATGTAGATAACTGATACTGAGACATCCGGAAGAGACATGGCATGTGTAACTAGAACAATCTACTCGCTTGGACGAAATAAAAGGTTCGTTTGGAAATTCCAATCATCTGAAGAAGGCCTACAACTGCTGAAACATAGTGAATATGGCAATGAAGACGAGAACAATGTAAATAGTGTAAATAATTACTTGTTTATAGATATTAAGGGGAATTTGAATAATCATAATTAAGTCATCGAGTCTAGAATAATTCTCATCAGAATGCAGAAAGCACTGGACGGCTGTTTCGTCCTATTTTTGGGACTCATCAGCAGTGCTTATCTACTACCGAGAATCGAACCCGGACCGCTGCAATATGACGCAAGCGTTATAACCACTGAACCAACGGGTCTCGGTGACGGAGAGGTATATACATTTAGAACCACGACCCGCAGCATGTTTAGCATTCGACCCCCTTTTCTCTTTCTATTTTTCTTATTTTGTCTATTTATTTCCTTATTTATAAGGAAGTAGTTTCAAGTTTGTATTGATTTCTTTTTCCTAGTTCCAGCCTCTTGTCTCCCAATAAATCTGCTGATGAACAGGGCTTTGTCTTTATAGTTTTGATTGACAAGAGGCGTTTATCTAGCTGTCTGAGTTACGCACGTGCGCGGGACCAACGCGTTTCGGAAGACACTACATAGATTGATATATTTTATTATCAATACTATTATTAGTATTTCTCTTTTCAGTCCTATGAGTAGAGTTTCCTGGTTAATATATAAATATAATCTGCCATATAAAACTAATTTAATAATTTAATGGACTGATGAGCGTTGCATATGCGAAACTTTGAAGTCAGTCGAAAGATAAGTCAACTAAACCTTTTAAATTTACTAATTAAGTCTATAAATTATTCAGAGTAGTATTTTTATCCTTGCTAATTTGATCATTGCATTTCAATATGGCATTTATTTCCAGCTTCAAAAACACTACCCGATCTCTTTAATGTGGAGATTCCGTGTGGAGTGGTAGCAAATGATTTCAGCTCTTATTACGGGAGGAATCAGAGAAAGAGTCGATCTCTTCTAGCGCCTTAGGAAGGTACTCTCACGGTGTCGGAACCTCCAGGGATAGGCAGCTTGTTAATTTGTATACAGACCATACATGACCAATCCTTGCCAAGAAATCCCCCTTCCCCGCCATTAAACAAGAATAAATATTTCCGCTCGGACCTGTGAATTGTTTAAATTAGATTAGTGCGACGTAAACACATGGAACGTGGGCAGGATGACTGGGTTAATGAATATTGTTAAATGTAGTAAACAAACAAGTGGTCAGAACAATTAACAATGAACGAACAAATTTTAATAAAATAATTACAGAGCGCGTTCGTGCGTGTTTAAAAAAAATCACCATCAAAACAGAATGCAGAAACTGTTTAGGCAACTGGAAAGGATCAATATAAAAATAAGTAGACACGGTATGTTTATATTATTCAATGAAACATACATATATACCGGGTATAACTGCGAAATTTTCCAAATCTTTAACAGCATAATTGTCCATCCTACAAAATGTTTAATATCTTAAAAGCGGCTAAACTAACTCAGTTTATTTTCCCCAGGTTTTTAGATAAGACGTTTAGCCATCTTGATACCATTTACCGTATGAATCGGTGTAAAACTCTTTGAATTGTTCAGCTAGAAAGAGAACAGGTTAAAATCGTTTTGTGTCAGCTCCACTGTCTTCCCAACTGAGCAATGGTGAAACGAAAAAGGTCATTCAGGCCTTCGGTAATGGTACCAACATTCATACTCTGGTTTTCATCTTCAAAGTCTATTCAAGAACCATCAAGAGAACGGTGAATAACTTGAAAAAAGATGAAACACTAGAGAGTAAAACTGGATCAACTGGTCACAACAGGGATCATCATTTCAACTGAGAGCTAAAGAGATCAATTATAAAAGATCCCAACTCAATTCATAAGACGTTCAAAAATCATTGAAAAAATACTTGAAAATGAAATCGTACATGAAACGTGTGAGACAACTTGTTACTCCGGGACAGGAAATTAGAAGGTTAGAGAGGGCGAAAATCATCTTGATCTAGTTTTGAAGAGGTGTATCTTAGAATCATAGAAATGATTAAATATATTAACTAATGGACTCTACTTTGAGCAATAATAATGTATAATTACTCTCCATGCGTAAAAGAAGAATCGTGATGAAATCTATCATAAACGGAAATGACATGTTCTTCATTAATTAATTATGGCTAATTTTTGGAGCTCATGAATTATTGAAATATAAAGTATTATAAAAAGAAATATAAAAATAAATTTGAAAACTCTCCCTTGCCTCTCTAAACTCGACCATGTCTCTTATACCATCCCTCACCACCCTCGATGTCAACTTATATAAGTTTAATACTGCCCGTCAAAAGTGTAAATTTTAATTTTATTTTTCGTTTCACCTTTTAAAAGTGAAGTCTAAGGATCCAGAGAAGGATAAAATTCTCTGGTGAAATAAATTATTACAATGGAGCCGTAAAGTGGTCTGTTTTTCTTTAAATTAAATTATTCGCTCTGAATTAACATTGAGCTCTCAGGATTTCATCATTTTGGAATTATCCATACGGATTACCAAGCTTTTCATTACTTATATATATATATATATATATATATATATATATATATATGTTCCAGGATCTTTTTCCATCTTATTCAAGATGATTTTCGTCCTCTCTAACCTTCTGTATACTTTTTCATTTAAAGGGACACAACTCTCCAACTTTTAACAGCTCATGTTACAGAAATTCCCACGTTTTCATTACTGCGATTGTTTCTTTTCCTCGCTGCAGCCTTGCTTCTTTTGATTGAGAATCTGGACCTTTGTTAGTGGGGATTTCTTTTTACGAAGCATACTGCTGCCGTAAGCGATAAACAACAATAACCTACAGAAGAAAATTTATTGCTGAATTTAAGTATTGCATTATTAGTTAAGCTTACCCTTTAATAGTTCAACAATTCTTCTTCTACCGCCACTTAATTTAAAGACAATTTGATGTGCGTAGGTCTTTACTTTTCGTACAAAAAATATTTTTATTTCATGGGTGACTTTCGCTGAATTTCACAGTTAATTTCGATTATTTCCAAATTTATTTCCAGGTTATAAAAATTCTTATCGTAATATCGTCGCAAAAAAACTACGTAAAAAATTGCTGAAAAGAATCGCAGTAATGAAAATTTGGGAATTTCTGTAACATGAGCTATTGAAAGTTAGAAAGTTGTGTCCCTTTAAATGAAAAAGTATAACATTCTAATTCATTATATAAAATAATCTACACCTTCTAATTTACACTGTATATATTTATAACTAATGTATATTTGTTTTGTATTTATAAATATATTTATTTATTTTATATAATTTACACTTTACATCTATTTATATTCTATTTTATATTATATTATTTATATTATATCTATTGATTTATGTATTTATATCTATTGTATATATTAAGAGGACATTAAAAGATTTTTATCAAGTTACCATCTAACGCTTTCAGAAAAATTTATTAAGTGCATATGAGGCTTGATGAAAAAAAAATTAAATTTCCACCGATGTATTTAAAATAGCCTTGATTTTCTTGCCTTTCTTCTTCTTCTTCTTCTTCTTCTTCTTCTTCTTCTTCTTCTTCTATTACAAAAATAAATGGAGTTTATAAATTTATCTAGACACAAAAAAAAAAGGAAAAAAAATTAAAAATAAGCGAGGAAGACAGAGTTTTCAAAATAACGTTTGAAAAAAGAAAAAAAAACTTATTTTGAAATCTCTTTCTTACCCCTCTTAGTTTTAAAACTTTTCCTTTTTTTCTCTCTCTTCCAATATTTTTCTTTTCTTTCTTTTATGTCTGAAGAGATGAGTGCCCGATCCCATGAAATAAATTATCACCTAAATGGATTTCTAAGGACTCCGCTTTCATTATTATATTTGATCTGTTCTTACATTGAGCTCTCATTGGGTTTATATCCTCCTTGGAATTATCCCTACTAATTATCAATTGAAATTATATATATATATATATATATATATATATATATATATGTATGTGTGTGATTTCAATATGGGCATAAGAACATTACTTATGTTTGAAGGACGAAAAGTTACATAGAATTTTTACATTTTGTCATTCAATTCGCCATCAATTGTTCGATATATCGAATTCATATATCATATTCTGCAATAGTTGGATGTGTCAAACATTGAAATCAACTGGGCAGTGAGTACATAGTATCATAACTAGAAAATGCCTGAGAAATTATTGGTCGCAAGTATTGAGTAAGTAAAAAGAAGGAATATTGAAAAAGCCATGTCATTCAACGCTGTAAATTTATACAGATATCGAATCTTATAAGACACAATGATTATCGAATGCATTTGAAGTGTTACCAATAGTTACTGTTTCGATTCTTGCCAAAGGCAGTATAAGTGCAAATTGTAATCGATATTCCTGTCAGAAACATGTTACAGAATGCCAAATATTTTCACAGACACACACACACACACATATATATATATATATATATATATATATAATTGTGTATTTGAGCAAAAATCCTTCTTTTAACACGTTCCATTAAAAATGACTGACAAGGAACTGTAGATAAGATTTTATCTAATTTTTCTTGTGTTTCATAATTTTCTTCTTTTCCGGACGTACATTATGTAGAAAAGTTTTCTCTGTATCCAAGAGCTTTCGTCTATACTTTTAGCCATTATCAAGGATGGCTTTATTTTTACTTTTAACTGGATGTATGTATTGTCTTATGTATGTATCTAGAGTTATAGGAATATTTTGTTTTCCAAACACGGTCAGTACATTCTGGTCGTGTTCATAGTTGATATTATTGAGTGTTGATTTTTCTTTTTAATTCGTGATTCTTTCTATTTTTTTAGCATTGTTACATGTTGATGAGACTATTATATTTGCATTATCAACGAGTATGTTGCGGACAGAGTTTGGTACGTGTCCGTGTGTATTTAAATGAGACTTAATTGGGTTAAGGTCAGAGAGATGTAATGTGAGAATATACATACATACATACATACATACATACATACATATATATATATATATATATATATATATATATATATATATATAATTTATTTTAGGATATTACACCTAAAAGATGTCAAAATCTCTACATATTTGCCGACGTATTTCATCCGTTCTCATTTTATCTGGATATATATATATATATATATATATATATATATATATATATATATATATATAAAGGCTGAAACACTAATATTCCATGGTTATAATTATTTATTACATTGGAAGCGTAACCACGATCCAATTCATCAGACTTACAAATTCAAAATTCTTTTTGAATTAGTAAGTCTGATATATATACAGTGTAACCCGGATATAAGAGAGTTGCCGGGGCTCTTATATCCGGGTTTGGTCTATTTTGTTTAGGTAAGTATGTGAACACTTTGGGACCAGAGAAAATTTCTCTTATATCCGGTCTCTTATATCCGGGTCTCTTATATCCGGGTTATATATATATATATATATATATATATATATATATATATATATATATATATATATATACAATGATAATATTTGTTAAACCTCTGTATGGATAATTTCAAAGAGGACAGGAAATCCAGAGAAAGCTCATTGTGAAAAACACAGCAAATAATAATTATTATCATGAAAACGAAGTCTTACAAGAACATGGTGATATTTATTTCGTTAGAATCGAAAATTTGATTCCAAATCTTCAGACCAAAATATTAAACACAAATAAATGGATAAAGATTTTATCAGATTCTAAAAAAATATGAACATAATTTGTGCAGGTTTAAAAAAAGGCAGGAAGAAATGGTATGTATTCGATGGGGGCTAGAGTAATGAAAAAAAAGAGGCTAAAGAAAGATGGATATATCTAATTCTGTTTAAAAAGATATATTTATGTTGTTTGAACTAATTTTCCGGAGTTGCACAGTGAATTAGAAAGTAATCTTTCGATGGTAATAGAAGAGGATAGAAAAGAGAAAGAAAGAAAGCTAGATATACGGCTAGGGAAAGGTATGAATCCAACTCTTGGTAGTGTAATGGATAGCGGTTCGGATTGAGGAATCGGAGAGCCGAGTTCGAATTCCAGTCGAATCCATTACATTCACTTACGTGCTAATACCCTTGGGAAAGGTATGAATCCAACTCTTCTGGCTTGAAGAGGCACGGTAGAGTAATGGATTGCGGCTCGGATTGAGGAATTGGAGAGCCGAGTTCGAATTCCAGTCGAATCCATTACATTCACTTACGTGCTAATACCCTTGGGAACGGTATGTATCCAACTCTTATGGCTTGAAGAGGCACAGTGGAGTTATGCATAGGGCCTCGGATTGAGAAATCGGAGAGCCGATTTCGAATTCTACTCCGATCCATTACATTTACTTGAGAAAGTTTTAAATCTCTTCTTCTCCCTCTTCTTCGCCAGGGGCAAATAGCAGGACAGACAGGGTTCTATAGCCTTGGATGGTCTACCGCAGAAAGAAATGGCAACCGATTGCGGGAAAAAAATCTACCTCGTATCGAAAGATACATGATCGTCTAAGCGTGAATCACTGCCTGAACAATAGCAATAGTAAGAACAATAATAATAACATCCATAATAATAATAATTCTAATAAAGACATGAAGGTTAATAAAACAGTGATATCTAGGTTACGAAGAAAACTATGCAATTATATATCTGTAAAAAACAAACAATCTACATATATGTAAAAACATATGTCTATAAATACCATACATATATGGCACCAAATTCAGAAAAAATATTTCTCTTCTATTTCAGATAATAAACACTGCGATAATAACACCCATATCAAAATTATTATATGTCCAATTGTGCAAATAACATAATAATCACATATATATTGAGCGCGTAGCCTTGGAGCGGGTAGAATGGAGATCAACGTGTTTTAGTGGACTCGGCAGTTTTCAAATTGATTGTCTGAATCATCTTCAAGAAGCGAGAGCAAGATCTAAAAGGTCAGACAATCTAACAGTGATCTCATCCCACATTCATCACTCTTGATCCATATGTGGCCTCCTTTGTAAAACACTAAAACACTAGCGGGTCTTAAGTTCCACTTAAGATTATCGCACAAAATTTCATAACTGAATCAATTAAGCTGTCAGATCCGCATACGTCGAAACCGAGAGAGTCCATTATATATATATATATATATATATATATATATATATATATATCGTACGGTTCACATACCTCCCTGATTGTACAAGAGCAGATTTATCCCTTCATTTTTCTCTCGTTGGAACAACTATAACCTTTTCCATATATATATATATATATATATATATAAAAGACATAATCACACATGTGTATAAATATATATTTTTACATACACATTTATATACACAAATACACATATATATGTATACATATACAAACAACAGCCACCGACACTTTCCAAAAACTATTGGGATCTAGTTGATAATGGTTTCACCCCGCAAGTGAAATGGAGGATCATATCATTCTTTTCTTTTAGTATGGAATAGTAAGAGTTACATAAATATACTGGAGATTTTTAGTCGTGTTTTCTATGCATATTTCTTCTTCAGCGGCAGATTCTTATTGCTCTTGAATAAAAACCATAATTACACTTCTGCAGTGGGGGAGAATAAAAGTTTATAAGGTCATTCCTGTTGGTAAATTTTCTGTAAATCTTTCATTTAAGGTGATTTTTTATTTTGTGCAACATGCTCTCTACCATTTCGAGATAATAATTACAACCGCATCCAACACTACTATGGATATGACCAGAACCAAAAATATAACTCTAATAATTCTGATGGATGTATATATAGAATAAACTGCCACAACTGTTTCTTAAAATATAGTGAGGAAACAGACAGAAATAAAAAATGTATCTATGAACACACAAGGGATCTTTCACATAACAATTTATCAAATGCATTAGTAATACACAGAAATAAGTTCAACCACAACTTCGATCTAAAGAATGCCATACTTATTAAAAAGAAAATAGCTTACTTAGACAGAAAGTTATTGAGATTGCCGCTATCAACTCTTGCCAAAATGTTAACCTACCCCCCAGATTTTTTCAAATATCTCCTTTCTTAAACGATACACTTCTTTCCCAACCAATATATATGACTACAAAAATGTAAAAAACTTAAAAGAAAATGGTTAAATCAAACGTATCATCTAAAATAAATAAATCCATGAATAATTTGTCAAATTATATCAAATAATAAATAATAATTACATTAATATAAAACGTCAATAAATATATACAAAGAAATAAGAAAATAAATATTTCAACAACAATAATATTTACTAACTTTCTTTTATTGGGCTTTAATTACATCACTTAGCATCTATTATTTTCACAGTAGCCTTTAATTAGAATACTTTTGAGCGTCTTTTAATGCACAGATTTTGAAAATAATAATATTTTTTTTCATTTCTGTTTATAAATCCTAGCTGCCAAATAAAATCCTTACATTTGCCTTGATAAAGTCCAACAGAAGACCAAATGCTTTGGTAAAGATAATTTTTCCTTTTGACTTTTTTTTTCCGTATTTTTCCAATGAAACATGACCCAGTGCACATGTTAGTACTTCGTATGTCCATTCTACAAAGTCATTCCTTGCAGATTGACCACAGATTCTCAATTGGATTTAAATCAGGAGGGTTTCCAGGCCAGTCTAGTACTTTGATTTGCTCACTTGTAAGGCTGGCCAGTGTGTTCGAGTAGCGTTAAAACTTTCGTACGCTTCCTTGGAGTAACGTTCATCGTTGACAATGGCCGAAGGACAACTGATCGACAGTCGAGACAACAGTGTTTGGGCGTGATAAACATCTGATGCAATCACGAATGAAGTAACATATTTCAAGGCCAGACAAATTTCATCATGCACACCGAAAATAGTTTCATAGTATTGCGAACCAACTGCAAATAACCTAATCCGAGGAAGAAACAGAAATCGATTACACCCTGTTACACCAGTGGGTCTAAAACCAACGATATGTTGAAAGAAAGGAAACTAAAGCGGTTGTTTCAATTAATTTGCACATGTGTGTAGCTTCTCTATCATTGTTGTCATCTCTCTTAATGGTATCTGAGTGTTTCAATTTTAATTTAAATTTTGACGTTTGAATCAGTCATTTTTATTACAATTAATTTGTATATTTAACAGCCATTGAGTTTTCTTTCTTTCTTTTTTTACTGTTACTTCCACGACTCTGGGATAGATTACTCCTCCCCTCCCCTACTCCAAAAGTCCCCAAATAAGACAGAAAGCTATTTAAAATTTGTTCAGTTAAAAGATTCCTGAGGGCCGAAGTTCGACTTTCGAAATAAGTTGGCTGAAAGTAAATTCTGAGAATTAACTGGAAAGTCAGCCCTAAGATTTTTTTTGAAAGATCTTTTGGATCTATCTACCATTTTTTTAAATTCTTTATTGAATTTCTGGTGGATTTAACTAAGTTAAAACTTAGTAACCATCTTTTTAATAGGAGTAGATAGGCCTTCCTATCGCTCGGTCAATACGTCTCCTCCTTCTCTTGAACAGGAGTAGAGACTTTTTTTTTCCCTGTTTAATAAGGGTTCCTGGTTTCTTTCTTCTTCTGGTGTCTTAATAGTGGTGCTGTCATGGATTTTTTGGGATATGAGTGGATAATGGCTATGTTTCTTCATACTGAGGGGTCTGGGTTGGTAGTATTCTGGTTTCTGCTCCCCGACTGGTAGTTAGTAGCCTGAGGTCTTGTCTAGCATCTACAGAGGTTGTTCTGGTCTACAGTCGCCTAATATCAGGGTTCTTGCAGTGCCATGTTGCAGTCTACTCCAGTTCTCAGCTAGACGACCGACTGATACTACAAACATGGTCCGTTCCCTTACCCAAATAAAACATCATGACGATAAACAACCAATGAAATAAAACCGTACCAGCTCAAAAAACAACAAAAACAAAAAAAACAAACAAAAAAAACAAACAAAAAAACCCCCCTAAAAAAACCCCGCCAAAACCCCTCAAACCTTTCAACATATTTGAACCAACTTCTACAGTGCGGAATCGTTCCTCTTCCAAAAATATCCTAACTAATCTTAATTCTGCAATCCCTACCTCCGAATTCTTGATTCCTGGCTACCCACCACTCTTTAGGAAGGACTCTAATGTCCACATACCTTACCTGGGAGTTTATGGCAGCGAACATGTCCCGATGGCTAGGAAACTTTATCTTGAATCTCCAGACCATTCTTACATGTGACTCCGTCTCTCTCTACTAAACTTAGTAAGCTATCTTTTCTTTCTCTACCGTTCCCAATCCCCTCATGACTGTTACGAGCTAGTTGTTACTTCTAATATAGACAAGGCCATCTCTCTACACCCGTTTTGAAATACATTTGTGTCTGGTGACTTTAATGGCCACCATGCCAGGTTGCTTAACCACTTCGTCACTGACTTCGCTGGCATTAAAAAACCCTGAACTTCTCAATCACTCATGCAAGTTGTGGGCTTCCGCACGTACTTCTCCAGAAATCCTGATGGGGATGCTTCTTTTCTTGATCACTTCTTTGCCTCTATCCCTGACTCATGTCTTACTCTGCAGATCTGCTCTCTTGGCAACTCTGGTCATGCGGTAGTGTCCGTGAACCTCTCTTTCCGATCTCGCACCGGCCTGGGACCACTTAGCAACAGAATATATTTTTGTTGTCAACGAGCTGCTTGGGATTCTTTCAGTGACTTCCTTCGTGACGTCCCTTGGAATGAAGTTTTTAACCATCCTGTTCAAAAATGCGCGTCTGAGGTATCATACTGGGTGAAAACCGGCATCGATGCTTTCATTCTAGCAAGGAAATACCACGTTAAATTGCGTTCATTTCCTTGGTTCTAACATGAATGCTCGGCCACTATAGCCCAGGAAACAGGGGTTTCTTTGTCTCCGTTCATAACGAGTGAAGCGTGTCCTCAATGAATCGAAATTACTATTTGCTGATAGAATGAAACAACGTATAGCATCTCAGAAGTTCATTTCTAGAGATTATTGGCGGCTCTGACAGAGTGTTCTGAACAACAGCAAATCCTCAATCCCTCCTCTATTCAATCAATTTGAAATCCTAACATCTACTATACATAAGGTAGAATGATTAGCTTAGAGGTTCTCTTCCATCTTAACACGCGACTCATCTGGAGTACCCATCTGATTTTGTAAAGTATTCGATGCTTTAATCAATGTTGGAGTGGTTGAGCATCTTACCACCCACGAGTTACTCACGGATATGTCTTCCGTTTCACCAGGTCTACCGCTGATGTGTTACGGCCATCACTGAATATATATATATATATATATATATATATATATATATATATATATATATATATATATATATAGATTGATAGATAACTATACTCGTTTCGAAAAACCCTCGAATTTTTTGATTTGCCAATAATCAAATCAACCTCGAGGGAAAAAAAAAGTTTTAAAAAAAGAAAGAGCTAGAAACATGAACTTCTGCCGACAAAAAAATCGCCCAGATACAGGTTTGAAGCCCAAGGAAAAAACCCCGATACGAGTAAACGACTAACAAAAGAGTTCAATACAACCGTAGAGCAGACCTAGATACACCTAGTGAGCCAGACGAAACTACCTAGGTTTCACCTAAACGGATCGTCAGGCTTTGGCTTTCCCTGACGATCCGTTTAGGTGAAACCTAGGTAGGTTTGTCTGGCTCACTTATATTATATATATATATATATATATATATATGTCAGGCTCTTGGAGCTCGAGTGTGTGCGTGTGTGTGTGTGTACCTGTGAGTGTTTGGCACATACGTTATGTATATTTTCGTAATTATTTATTTAGATTAGTATCCTTGTCTTGGGCAAGTATCTGTAATTCTGTAGAAACACAAATGTCTGTCTGTATGTTCAGCCATCACAGAAACCCCAAAAACATGCATACATTTATTCTTTAGATATATATGTTCCTATTTATTCAGACACAAATTATATGATCAAATACAAATATGCATGATTGTATTTTTCAAATACAAATATATATGTTCGTATTTATTCAAATACAAATATATATATTCGTATTTATTTAAACACAAATATATATATTTATATTTATTCAAATGCACACACACACACACACAGACACACACACACACACATATATATATATATATTCGTATTTATACAAATAAAATATATATGTTCGTATTTATTCAAATACAATATATATATATATATGTTCGTATTTATTCAAATGCAAATATTTGTATTCGTATTTATTTAAACACAAATATATACATTTATATTTATTCAATATATATATATATATATATATATATATATATATATATATATATATTTATAGAAATATATATATATATGGTCGTATTTATACAAATACAAATATATATGTTCTTATTTATTCAAATACAAATATATATATTCGTATTTATTCAAATAGACAAGTGTATATGAAAGTGTCTGTGCATTTATCGACATTTAACCTTGACATTTATACATTAATAATTAAAGAAAAAGAATTATTTAAACAAAAATTAAATAAAAAAAACGGAATAAACCTTTATTTTCCAAACTTAAGATGTAAAATTACCCTAAAAATAAGTCCTGTCTGTAAGACGGGAAATAATGTCGTTATATTATCATTGGCACTAAAAGGCGAATGAGGGGAAGAAAAAGAAGGAAAAGGAATGTGGGGAGAGAGTATAAGAGGATAAGAAAATGATGAAAAGGAGAAGTAACCGCATTATACACTGGTCTCCGAATACACATACACATATACATATACATACACATACACACACATAAAGAATAAACAAAAATCACCCAAACATTAATAAGAAATGCATAAATTATTTTTTAACTTAATATAAAAATAGCGAAAATGAGAAAATTGACAGTTGTTAAAATCTGCTGACGAGTGGAGTGGACGATTACAAAAAACTCTGGATATAACATCAATCAACTAATTGATAATTTATATATTTGTACGAATCATATATATATATATATATATATATATATATATATATATATATATATATATGTGTCTGTGTCTGTGTCTGTGTGTATTTATATATATAATAAAATTGTCTGTTTCATAATATAATGAATATTTGGTCTGTTTTTACATTGAGCTCTCTGGATTACATCCTCTTTGGAATTATCCATACGGGTTACCAAAAGATTCATTAACTAACTAACTAACTATATATATATATATATATATATATATATATATATATATATATATATATATATATATATATATTATATATATATATATATATTTTTGCATGTGTTTCTCCCCTATATGCATATATATATATTTAATATGCATATATGTGTTTAACTTTCTGTGTGGAATTTTATAGAAATGATGAATATATATATATATATATATATATATATATATATATATATATATATGCCTCTGTGTGTGTGTGCTTTAATTGAATGTTTAAATAATAAATATTAAAACGCACTAGGGTGTGTGTGCAATTATTATTATACTTGCAGTTGCATCTCTGTCTGTGTGTGTGTGTGTGTGTGTGTGCGTGTGTGCGTGCCTGATTCTGGTTTTAATTCCCACGTTTATACACCCACTCACGTAAACACATCTACAGAACAATCCCCATTGATACACACACGCACACACCCATATATATATGTTTAATATAATAAGTATATATCAATTCCTTTCTTTGTCTATCTCTATATTCATATATATATATTTTTATGTGTTTGAACTTCATGAAAACACTATATAATGACACACACACACATAGTCATATCCCTATATATATATATATATATATATATATATATATATATATATATATATATATATATATATATATATATATTCTTTTCGTGCCTAATCTTCTTTAATTTTCTGTCCAAAATCTTTTATTTGTATTATTTTCTCTTTATTCATCGATCATAAATTTTCTATGTTTTTTTACTTTTTTGCGCTCTTCTTTAAATACATTTCTGATAATTTTCCTTCAATAAAGACATTCTTTCATTCGGCAAACATTCAACAAAAAGCCATTAAGAAGAAGAAGAAGAAGAAGAAGAAGAAGAAGAAAAGAAGAAGAAAAAGAAGAAGAAGGAATTGGAGAAGGAAATAAGACGGCCTTTCCACGATATTTCTTTTCTCTTTAACATTTTTTCATAATCTAAAATTTTGGATAATCTTTTCTTATTTTCTTTGGCCGCGTTCGCTAAGAAGCAAATTTTGTTTTTCCTTATCGTTTGTTTACGACTTTCATTCTATTTTCCACGCGACTTTCGTCAAAATTAGACAACGAAATGCCGAGTTTGTTATATTTGTGAAAATCGTTGAATCAGAAGAGAATTTTCTTTTTAATGCAGTCAAAAACCGTTTGAAAATAGGACTAAAGAAATAGTGAAGTCGAAGTCTATGTGTAACGATGATGAAAAAAAAAATGATTTGATTAAAAAAGAATACATTGGAATTTTTGTCTTTTTCCACTAGTTGTTTCTGTGATTTTAAGCGAAGGATTTTCAATCAAACACTTGAATACCTAATATAGAAAAAGATTTTTATTCCCTTTTGTACACCTGACGCGATACGTTGGTTCATAACAGCATTATATTTTAAAGGCCATGTGTTCTTGTTTTTCATCATTTAAAGGTGATAAAGCAACGAAGATGTTACTGAGAGCCCGTGAAAAAATCATTATTAACGAGAGAGGAAAATAAAAGGACTGACTTCAAGGGGACAGAAGATGACGATTGTCATCGCATTTAAATTTTTGATATTCAAAGTTGACTGGAGGACAAGAGGCCGCATGTGTGTTCCAGAAGCGAGAATTGCGGAAGAAGAAACTGTTAGCATAGAACTTACGGTTACATCGAGCCATTTAAAAAATGTAAAAAGATGCGACCTAGCTATCAAGTTAGTACTGCGTTTAAAGTCTAGGTACAAATTGGTTGATTGGTTGATTTTTGTTTGATGACATATCAACAACTCTGTATCCCCCCCTAGAGTACTAGCGATACTCCCGCCTTGCTTGAGTGAAATGATAAAAAACAAAAACATATAAAATATCTGAACCTTTATATATAAAGAAACTGTATATACTGAGCAACTATGACTATTGTCTAACACATTAGTTGTTTAGTGTTTTTTTTAGCGGCATATCAACACTTCTATGGGTTATTTAATGCCGAAATCTAAATATTTTAAACTCAATAGTATGCCTTCCACTACATATAAAATGTTATTTTACTATAGATACGTATTTTTGGCATTTTTAATAGAAAAATAGATTGCTGGTATTTTTACTAGAAAAAAAGTATTTTTCTCCTTTCATAGCGTTTTGCTTTTCTTTGGGGTTTTAATATTTGCTCATAGCTGGGACCTTAACAGGTGCTACCACCATAGGTCAGAGTGGACCTGGGAACACCAGCAATTAAGAGGTTCCAAATAACCCGATTAGTGGTTTTTCTGCCGGGTGTAGTTTATCATCTGTAAAAGAATATATTCATGTAATTGTCAAGATTTAAATTCCTTATACTGAATAGATGTACTGCATATGATAATATATAAGAACCCTTCACTCAATTTATATTTAATATTACAGTATTTTAATGTTAGGCAAGATACAAGTATTAGTCGTCTCTGACATCTAGGTAAACACTAGCCTATCAAACACTGCAATTTCCCACGTCAGGCCACGGAGAATTTTTTCCATTTTTATATGAAAAGGTTGCTGTCAAAAATAGTAAATGTGACTGCATAAATATTTATAATGTGATTTTATAATTTATAACATGATTTGCTGTTGTAGAGAAGTTTTCACAGTGAAGGCTTGTATTTTACTAAGTCGGTCCTAAAAGGGTTCGACGTACAAAATGTTAGGAACTTGAAATAATAGTTAATGACGCAGCAATATATAGTTGTAGGGCTCATACTTTAATGTCCAACATCGACTGACTCACACAACTCACTGAGCGGTATTTAGTCACCCCCCCTCCTCCACAAGGGCATCATGTGGCACAAGGCCGGTTTAACGTAGGATCTCCGAGCCCGTGGGATCTCCGAGCCCGTGGGATCTCCGAGCCCGGCCAAAAATATCCCCTTTTAAAACCCGTATAAACGGGTTCAGGCTCGGTTTACCTCCCCGAAAGAGACTCCGCCCTTCGGCGTAGCCTCGTTCGGGTTTCTCCCCGCCCGAAGGCAGAGAGTTCAACCGGTCAGCTGGTCGTCCGACTTCAGACTGAACTCAGACCAACTCACTGCGCGGTATTTAGTCCCCCCCACCACCTCGAGGGCATCATATGGCACAAGTCCGGTTTAACGTGGGATCTCCGCCAAAAATATGCCATTTGAACCCGTATACACGGGTTCAGGGTCTGTTTACCTCCCCGATAGACTTCGGCGTAGCCTCGTTCGGGTTCCTCTCCGCCCGAAGGCAGAGAGTTCAACCGGTCAGCCGGTCGTCCGTCTTCAGACTGAACTCAGACCAACTTCCTGAGCTTCACTGGCGACTGCTACTACTACTACATATTATCTGCGGGAGAGTCTATTTACAATAGAAATTGCTACGTTCCGGTATAACATTATCATACCCAGGACTAACCATCAATTATTATCAGAACAATTGCCATGAACAGTTTTATAGAAAAAGAACATTTTACAAGATTATTCGCTAGAGATCTCTCCTTCGCTGAAAAATTTCAGTGAAAAATTATTGAATAATTTATATTTGTT
Source organism: Acanthosepion pharaonis (assembly GCA_903632075.3). Classification (NCBI taxonomy): domain Eukaryota; kingdom Metazoa; phylum Mollusca; class Cephalopoda; order Sepiida; family Sepiidae; genus Acanthosepion; species Acanthosepion pharaonis. The sequence goes on along the minus strand of CAHIKZ030003358.1, from coordinate 549,594 downwards.
GGCTTGAAGTTTGTTATTAGATGTAGCCTTGTCAGCCATTATTTATTTTTAATTCTCATTCGTTTATTTATATTAATTACATTGTTGGGACTGTTGTCCTCATCTTTATCTGTTATATCTCTGTATTGTTTGCATTATTTACATTATTCGGACTGTTATCCTCATCTTCATTTCCATAATGACAACGTTTTGGTCGTTGTACGCTCCGGCCTTCTTCAGTTTTTTTTCCAGGTCTTTAGATAAGATGTTTAGTCATCTTGACATCACTGGTCGTAAGAATCACTGAAAAACCATTTGAGTTAGAAAGAAAACAAGTTAAATCGTTTTGTGTCAGACTAACTATGTCTTACCAACGGAGCAATGATGAGAGGAAAAAGATCATTCAGGACTTCAGTAATGGTACCAACATTCATAACCTGGCTTCCATCTTCAGATTCCATTCAAGAACCATCAAGAGAACGATGAATAAGTTTCAAAAAGAGGGAACAGTAGAGAGGAAAACTGGATCAGGAGGTCACAACAGGAAAAGCTAAATACATTCTTATTATTTAAAGTAGAGTCCAATAATATTATAAGAACCTCAGAGAATTCCAGTAAGATATCTTTAATCATTTAAGATACAACAGTTAAAAGCTTAATCTAAACTTGGACAATTTTGGTGTTACACCATTTGAACAATTTTGCTTGATACACCTGAAATATATATATATATATATATATATATATATATATATATATATATATATATATATATATATATATATGGTTGTATGTGGTGGGGGGGTAAAGACAAAAGGAAAATTTTATTTGTTTTTCTACCGACCTGTTTCGTCCAGTGATGAACTTTATCAAATGTCAGGGCACGAAATGCATCGGTAAAGAAAAATTTTCCTTTTCTCTTTATTCATATTGTCATTTTAGAGTTATATTTTTTATTTATATTTGAATTTTTGGACACATACACACACACATACAAACACACATTTTATTTCGTAGGATTTATCAATTTAGGTCAGTTGTTAATGATTTGACTATTTAATAAAATATTAAAAAAAAAAACAGGGATAGAAAATCTAACACGATTTCCCACTAAAAATAAATTTTAGAGATATAAGAAAATAATGGCGGATAAATAAATTCCTTTCATCTAAATGCCTTGTTTATGTTTCGGTGACGACACTGAAACTGGGAAATGTCCCTAACGAGAAAGCGTGTTTCCTTAAAAGAGGACATTCCAATCTTGTCCTTATCAGGCTGATCTCCATGGCCGAACTCGTAGAGTCACACTTTGGCTCAAAAAAGTGGTTTACCTGATAAAAAAAGGGAATCCAAATTCGATTCCTGTCGGAAATTTCAGAATTTTATTAATTTCACTGTTTAATGAAATGAAAAAAAAAAAAAAAAAAAAAAATAGTAACTCAAATCCAAATCAATCAGTTATGTGCCATACGTGATACACACGTAGGCGATCAAGTATCTTTCGATACATGACTGACAAGGCAGATTTTTTCCCGCAGTAGGTTGCCATTTCTTTCTGCGATAGACCAGTTGCCATCCAAGGCTATAGAACTTGGTCTGTTCTGCTATTTACCCATAGCTGGTGGGAGGGGGTCGCAATGGATTTAGCATGTATTGGATTCGACTGGAATTCGAACTCGGCTTTCTAAACTACCCTCTAAAAATATCGTTTCGTGAACGAAGAGTGAAGGTCGATAAAAAAAAAAAAAAATAAAAAAAACAACTTGAAGGAAAAAAACGTCACTTTTACACTACGTCGTCTTGCAGGCATATTTGTCCATGTTTGCCGGGATGTACATTTTTTTTTTATATATTAGCCTGGCGAATTTTTTTTAATGCATTTGGCTTCTACATGGAACATGAGAATATATAATTATATTTTGAAGAACATATGTTTTGGCTTAATGTAGGAAGCAAATGCAATTTTGCCGCTTTCAATAATTTAAAGAGTTATAAATCATGTCTTTGAATACAGGTTTCAGTTATTCCAGTTGACAGTAGACGCGTCAGATTGGTAGCAACAAGACAGATGCATATAAACCACTGAGAGTTAAATCGCCTTAATTTGGTAATGAAGATCTATAGTTCCTTTTACGAGTGTGTAAATATATACATACACACCCATAAGTATGCCCTTTCTTCATTCTTTCTCTATATGTATACCTCTCTTTCCAATGTATTTGTATAGACATATATACATCCACACATGAAGGGTAAAAGCATTGAAAATACCCAACTTTCAATATGATTTTTATTCTTTTACGGAATGAAGGAACTTATTAAAACACTAATGGGATAATGTAAGTTAAAAACTTAAACTTAATATGAAGTTGCACTGAAAGAAATATAATATACAAATACATCCAACTACTCTTTCTTAAATTTAAAAATATCTCCAACTACTCCTTTTTTAAAATATAAAAATACCCCCATCTGTTCTTTTTCTTAAATTGAACTACTCGAGAATATATAGACGAAGTACTAATTTGACTACTAAACGAGAGAGAGAGAGAGAGACAGAGAGACAGAGAGACAGACAGAAGAAGAAGAAGAAGAAGAAGAAGAAGAGAGAGAGAGAGAGAGAGAGAAAGAGACAGAAGAAGAAGAAGAAGAAGAGAGAGAGAGACAGACAGACAGACAGACAGAAGAAGAAGAAGGAGAGAGAGAGAGAGACAGACAGACAGAAGAAGAGAGAGAGACAGACAGACAGACAGAAGAAGAAGAAGAAGAAGAAGAGAGAGAGAGAGAGAGAGACAGACAGACAGAAGAAGAAGGAGAGAGAGAGACAGACAGACAGACAGGCAGAAGAAGAGAGAGAGACAGACAGACAGACAGAAGAAGAAGAAGAGAGAGAGAGAGACAGACAGACAGACAGAAGAAGAAGAAGGAGAGAGAGAGAGAGACAGACAGACAGAAGAAGAGAGAGAGAGACAGACAGAAGAAGAAGAAGAAGAAGAAGAGAGAGAGAGAGAAGAGACAGAAGAAGAAGAAGAAGAAGAAGAGAGAGAGAGAGAGACAGACAGACAGACAGAAGAAGAAGGAGAGAGAGACAGACAGACAGACAGAAGAAGAGAGAGAGAGAGACAGACAGACAGAAGAAGAAGAAGAAGAAGAAGAGAGAGAGAGAGAGAGAGACAGACAGACAGACAGAAGAAGAAGGAGAGAGAGACAGACAGACAGACAGGCAGAAGAAGAGAGAGAGACAGACAGACAGACAGAAGAAGAAGAAGAAGAAGAGAGAGAGAGAGACAGACAGACAGACAGAAGAAGAAGAGAGAGAGAGACAGACAGAAGAAGAAGAAGAAGAAGAAGAAGAAGAAGAAGAAGAAGAAGAAGAGAGAGAGAGAGAGAGAGAAAACAAATTTGACTATAAAGACAAAGTTGAAATCTGACGCCTAATGGTCCTTCTGCCGAAAAATCCCTATGTCGAATCGGCCACACATAATCAGCGACGCCAAATCGGCTACGCCAGGATGTTCCATTCCCACATATATATATGATACATCGCTAAAGATGCAAAGGGAAAGTGATCGGCTCCCTGTACCGCTCCAGTAAGTGCCTGACTCCTTATGATATCCTCTAACTTTATAAGGGCCAGATCAGGAAGAAAATGGAGTACTGGTGGACGGGAGTTTTCCGGTCTTGATAGAGTTTAAAAGCATTTCCGAGCCCTTGCTGGAGAAGTATTATTCTCCACCCGCCAACCTTTCTCTCTCTCTCTCACAGGCGGGGTGTGGCGAGCCTTTGTCTACTCTATTGCTACTTCCATGGAAAGTGCTCGAAGGAACTGCATTTTTTGGTTTCGCCAGGTCTAACTTTCACGGCTAGGATCAAACGTGCCACTTCCATAGTAACACACCACCACATTCCTTTCATATTCCATCGGTGAAAATTTTCACTCGAATAGCTTCTTTCCGCTCTGTGGAACCGACTCCCAAGAGGATGTTTCCCCGATCACTATATTCTTAACCTGGTCAAGTCTGGAGTCAACCGTTATCTTCGTCCCTATCCATATGAAGTACCCCTTAACGTAACCATCTACATCGAGTGGGCCCCGGGCCTTGTACAGGATGAACCTTACTACACACACACACACACACACACACATATATATATATATGTATATATATATATAAGTTCGAAGTGCCTAATAAATATATATATATATATATATATATATATATATATATATATATATATATATATATACCTTTGAAGTGCAACTTAAGATTCGTTGTTCTACCAAGTCATCAGGCACGAATTATTACTTTTGATTTTTTAAAAATAATAACTTTTTAATAACAGAAAAAGTAATAATTCGTGCCTGATGAGTTGGTAGAACAACGAAAATTAAGTTGCACTTCAAATGTAGGTATATGTATATTTATTAATATATATTTCTTAGTTCCGCTTAACCACATTGAGCACTGTCTTTTTTATACCTTAAATTAAATTGACTAAATATTTATTCGCTTTCCTGTGTATGTACGCTAACAAACTTTTTACATTTGATTTATCTACGTCAATACACACACACACACACACACACACACACACACACACACACACACACACATATATATATATATATGTATACATATATATATTACAGTAATATAGTTCAAGTAGATCCTAGTAATATCAAATATCAAAACTGATCCACAAAAAGAGCCCAATGTATTTATTATAACAGAGCATATAAATGATATAACAAAATTCAAAATGACCTCAGATAAGGTGGATAGATCTATTTCAACTGACGACCATAAATACGTTAGTCTTATTCATCCCCGGTGCACAGGCTGTGCTCGTGTCGGACCTAGAAACTTAACTCGGCGAATAATAGATACAGAATTTATCGGGGTTGGCGAAGACTAACGTACTTATGGTCGTCAGTTGAAATAGATCACCCTCTATATGAGTTAATTTTGGATTGTGTTGTATCATATACACACACATTGTCAGTTCAATGGTTACGTCGAATGCTTGGAGAATGAATGCATGCCAGCGAAGTTTGAGCTATGTCAGTTCGATAGTATTTAACCGACAATTCTCAAATACTAGTTGCATTAGAGTGCTCCTGTTTCTTTCATGGAATAAAAAAAACCCCAGCTTTTTATGGATGTTTTGATAACGGAAAGTGAACAACTCATAAGCCAAAGTAACGTTATAAACAAGGGCCTGAAACTTCTCAAGCGTCAAATACATATGGCGTCAAGTTCTGTTTCTTGCCACCTGGAGTGAATTGGTTTATGAACGAAAGGAGGTTTTCCAGAGGAAAGGGTTATTTTCGGACTGTAAAGGATAAACCTAAAAGAAATTGTCCAATATAGCCAATAGAGGTGGCAGACATGACCTTACCATACATCATTATCAAAACTTTTTCGATTTGAGGTCATGAATTAACATGTTCTTTCATCTTCAGTGACATTGTATACTGATTCGACAATATTTTGCCAGCCTTCTCTGTCCATTGCAAGTTTGCGGATTTGTTTCAGATCTTACTCGATTATAAACTTCTCCAAATGAAAAGTGGGATCTTTCTTATTTGTTCTTTGAATGTCTCGGTTAAGCGTTGTGACTATCATGGTTCTTGGATGACCTCTGAACTTTTTGAAGTCAGTCTTTTCAAAGTAGAACTCCATGGTTTTATTACCTGGGCACTCTGTTGACATTTGTATCTTTATTCTAGAATAGTGAGCTGTATTACAGACACACGGTCTGATACTTTCCAACATCGATGTATATTATTCTACCATTTACTGTTGACAGAAAATCTGTTTCCAATATGTTTGCATTCGGTCTCTAAACATATCAGCTGGTGTTTGTTACTATTCAGAACAGGTCCAATTTTTGTCTCTTGTAAGCAACACACGCCCAATTTATACTTTTCTATATTTATCGCTAACTTCTCCTATGCTGATTTCTTTTTCGTTTTTAATATCTTCCGATTATTCAAGTATATATCACGGATATTTCTAGTTTAAAACATCATCAAAACTGTTTCGATTTAAGGTCATGAATTAACATGTTCTTTCATCTTCAGTGACATTGTATACTGATTCGACAATATTTTGCCAGCCTTCTGTGTCCTTTGTGAGTTTGCGCACTTGTTTCAGATCTTACTTGATTGTAAACTTCTTCAAAGGAAAAGTAGCATCTTTCTACCTTGTTCTTTGAATGTCTCGGTACAGCATTGTAACAATGGTGGTACTCCGGTGACCTCTGAACTTCTTAAGTCAATCTTTTCAAAGTAAAATTCCATGGCTTTGTTAGCTGGGCATTCTGGATCCATTCGCAAAATATGTCCAAGATGTTTCCATTTTGCTTTCAGAATGTAAATAAAGACAAATGAGATTCTTGATATCTGATGTACAAGTTCTTGTTGGAGATATTATGGGGGTACTTATCCCTATCAGAATTCAGTTGTAGTCTGTGGAAACTGTCTAGCAGTTCAAAAGCATTTTCCGAATGCTCTCATTCTCAGTATGCAACGACTTAAATAAGTAGTTACAGCGTAGCAGCAATTGGAGCAGCCATTACCTACCCCGCTAAAAATAGGCGTTACTTGAATAAAACAGGAAAATTAAGTCATCGTGCCAGAGCACTGATTAAGAATGCATATGATATCTGCGGAGAGGTTTTCAAATCTGTTGATGGGTTGAATAGACACACAAAAAATTTTTAAAAAATAGACTAGTGGCAATCAAATGTTTGTTTCTTATGTATTATGCGTGTCACAGATTTTAATGTCTGTATTTAAGAGCAATAAGCATTCAAAACACAGTTAAGTTTTACAACGAGATCATGTAAGGTGGGAGCCCTCAGGTTGTGTCAAAAATACTTTTACAAAATTTGGGGTTGGGTTCCTCACACCAAAACAAGAATAAAAGTCCATATCAAAATATGTCCGCAAATCTTTCGTTTTCGAGTTATTAAGATTTATTAAGTTATTAAGTTTTATTATTGGTCAGGCGTACGCTGAATGAGACAGTAGTTTATTCGAGAAAGTGGCATACAGGTTTGAACCCTAACGAAGAAGATATTTTCTTTAAGATTCTTTAATGTACAAGCTGATAATGTTATTTACACTGTTAAATAAGTGAGTCTAGTCAAACATGTTCATATGATCGACTCTCACGTCGTTTTCACTGTATAAGAATCATAGTTCTTGTCGTCAAAATAAATAAATCGTTTGAATAAATACGATCATATATATTTGTATTTGTATAAATATATATATATATATATATATATATATATATATATATATATATATGCGTATTTAGTCAGAAACTTACAAATATTACATCTGCTTATTTTTATTATAATCCTTTCATATTCACGAATATTTTTCTGCATATTACAATTAAATAAGGCAAGAAATGCACTGTAACAGTGAGAATCACTTTTATTTCCCAAGTACTATCCATCTCAAGAGAAAAATCCAGTAATCTATAAATACACATAGTGTTTGCCTTACCAGTTGCATCACTGATGATGATCTCAGAAAAAAAAATGGAAAGTACTTCGGAAATAAAAGTGATTCTCACTGTTAGAATGCATTTTTTGCGTTATTCAGTTGTGATATACGGAATAATATTCTTGAATATGAAAGGATTATGATCAAAATAAGCAGACATAATATTTGTTATTTATTCCATATATATATATATATATATATATATATATATATATATATTGCAAAATGCAATACTGGCGGAATTGAGACTTTCCTGATGCAGTGACATCTTCGCTGAGCTGCACATTTTTTAAAAAGTAAATCGACCCAAGCAAGACGGGAGTGCCACTAGCACGCAAGGGGTTACAGACTGTGAGAGTAAGAGTAAAAATGAGTGTTTTGGAAAAGGATAAAGAAAGGGACAGGGATCAAGGTCAAGGCATATTACAAAGATGTCTTCATGCATATCCAGGTTGTCAGTTGTTTGTTAGACGGCCGTATATCAGGTATAAAAACAAGCTAAAGAGTAACCTCTCAGCTGTCAATGTGCCTCATAATAACTTCGAGCGAGTTATCCTACATAGAAATAACTGGAGATAATTGCGCCAGGGTAGTATCAGAGTATTTGAAATCAGTCATATTGACTGGCAGAGACGTAAGACAACGCCGAAATGCACCAGCAAATATTCCTGTTGTTATGTCTCCAGAACCTCACTGTTGCACAATATGTGGACTTGTGTGCAGGTCACTAGCAGGACAAATGTCGGATCCTCATATATATATATATATATATATATATATATATATATATGAATATTATAGACTCCTGAAAAATTAATTTCGGTTGAGCTATCTGGGGAAGGTAGTAGTGTGGGTTTGTAAACAGTGACTATTATGACTGATATAGCGAGACTCTTCGGTATAACGAATCGTGTCCTGTCGGTCACTGTGTGTTTATCTAAAAAATAAATACGCTTAAATTCACCTTCATCCCTGCCGTGCGCCGACGGCTTAGCGGTAGAATCTCCGACTGACGCTGATTCAGTCGGGTTTCGAAAGCGGACGTCTAGCCACACTGAAGAGCTGTGATACAGCCAAACAATCTGTCTGTGGATGACATTATATATATATATATATATATATATATATATATATATATATATATATATATAATATATGTTCATGGAAAACGCACATATCAATCGATAAGCTCTGATACGCACCTGGTAAAACTATTACCAAAATTATATTTCGTTTTTGTGTTCATAATATTCACCGAAAACTTTCGAAATCTCTTCTTCTGTCGTTTAGCAGGACAATATTTATTCATGAAAAGTTTCTCAGGGAAATAAACTTTGCAAACCTCCGTTAAACACTTACGGAATTCCCTGAACTGATTGCGTGACGCAGATACAGAGCGATCAACCCTTATATATATATATATATATATATATATATATATATATATATATATATGTGTACAATTAAACTGCTCGTAATACTCAGTTGGAAAAGAACCTCGGATAGCGCAACTTGTAAGTCTATCAAAACAAATTGGTACCCGGAGAAAAAAATTGGTAAAAAACAGAAAGAACTAGAAATATCCGAACAGGGCGAAATAAATCGTCCAGTGCCTTAAGATTTTAGTCCAAAGAAAAAATCGAAAGCGAGTAATGAAACTAAAACTTAGCGTGCTCAATACGCTAAGTAGATCAGGGATCCCTTGAATGATGGTCTTGCACAGGCTGTACTTTTATTGTGTCGCAACCACGCCATTTTTTCTCCGTTTGACACTGGCGAGAAGAGGTTCCTGGTATCCCACAAAACTTTCAACTCTTTTCCGCGTAAACTCATTGGTTTTTGTTCCCAATAGAAAATGCCAAGGAGTTTTCTCATGCATTTGTTCTCAAACGCTTGGATTCTTCTCTCCGTATGTGCCAACAGTGTCCACATTTCACATCCATATAGGAAAATCAGTTACAGCTGTACAAAAAATATATAAGACAAATAATAAAAAGCCATAAAAAAATAACGACCTACAATAATGCAACCAAAGAACGTCAATGCAACTGCAGATATAGAACAATATGTCTACTCCAGCGAAATTGTCAGCAAACGAATATAATATATAAAGCCAAGGTATATGCAAACAACAGCACAATATACTACATCGGTGCCACTGAGTGACCATCCAAAAAGAGAAAAAAACAACCACAACCTTTCATTCTCCAACGGAAAATACTCAAACAGCACTACACTATCCACATACATATGGCATCTAAAAGACAGAAATATTACACTAAGAATAAGCTGGAAAATATTGAAAAAAGCAACTGCCTACAACAACAATACAAAAAAAATGCCTACTTTGCCTACACGAAAAGGTAGCAATAGTTTCTCATATCCAACAAAAGAATTTACTAAACATAAGATCAGACATACCAAATGTAGGCATGAAAATAAATAACTATTATCAGAATTTATACCAAATGGATAAAAAACAACCAAAAAACACCACCACATAAACCACCATTGACTCTATAAATATGAAAAGGGAAACCACTGACATCATAACACCATCAATTATTTTCGAGTTCAAACTACCATCATAATAATTGCAATTATTGTTATTATTATTCCATCACCATTACTAATCATTTCTACCACTTTACAGTAACTAATTGCTACAATTGTTATTATCATCACCCGCTCCACCCACCATTAATACTACATCACAATTACTATTGCCGCATTAGTCCGCAATTACCATTAACGTATCAGCCCACAATTATAATTACTTCTCTCTTCTCCAGCAAAAATGAATACCACCGCATAAATGCTAATAAGTATTACAAATTGGAATTTCTCCCATTTACATATGCGCAATCGCCAAAAACAAGCAAATAACCGGTTTTAAAATAATAACAAAACAGCCTTAAAAATTAAAAAATAATAGCAATTTTTACATATCATAGTCTTACATAGACCCCATCATACGTATATACTTGCGTGCGGGAAAATATTATTCAGCTAACATAAATAGAAAAACGATCTGCGCGTTGACAGCGCAACAAGCAAAAAATATTCGCTACACAATCCAACATTGGCTACAGCAACCAAATGCGTACGTATGTGCACAACGACACATATATACGTATATATACCAGGTACCATGCTGTTCACATATGTTTATGTTTGTATGAGCTCCGATGTGTGTATGTGTGTGTGTATGTATGTGTGTATGTGTCTTCGTACGTCAATGAGTGTACGGGCGTACATGTATGTTTGCGTAAGTATGAGTGGCATCCCGACGAAAATTTTTCCTTCCACTTCCCAAAAAACACCGATATACGCAACCATATATAAATCCAAAATTTGAAAATTAATCAGTTTGTCTGACGTTCGCAAAAGCGTGAGACCCAGTGTCACAAACTCACATCAATACAACTAAATATGTTAGCTCTATCTCTGATATTGAGCGCTTTCTATTAAGTACCGCGCATATGTAATATATAAATAATATATATAATAAATTGAATCTATCTATCTATCTATCTATCTATCTATCTATCTATCTATCTATATATATATATATATATACATTTCACATATATATGTATATATATATATATATATTCATATTTCTGTTCCGTTTATTGTCTGATTGCATATTCTATTCGTGAGTGCATATATATATATATATATATATATATATATATATATATATATATATATATATATATATATATATATATATATATATATATATATATATGTATATATATATATATATATATTCGCATTGTTTGTTGATTGAACCTCGCGTCATATAACTGAAGTGAATCTCTTGTGTTGCGCATAGCAGTAGCGCCGCCCTGGAGACAAATTATGACATAGATAGTAATGGCAGAATCTATGACGTTATCCGCTTGCCAGATCACGTCAAGTGGGCGTGATTCTCGCAATTCAATATTCACATCAATTTTCTATTCCTTTTTTGTATTCATGTTCTTTTATCTATGCATTTATTCATACACCTTTTTTTTCCCTTTCTTTAAGAGACTTCGTGTTGAGTGTTCGAGATCTGTTTGTTCATCTGCTGTTTTTCGCCTTTATTCGGCTGTCAAATTGTTTGCTTGACGCCTAATATTGCAGCTATCCAAAATCGGCAGCTGATGTCAGATTAGGACGTCAATCATTCCAAGTTTGGGAAAATAGAAAGATGACCAAAGTGGGGAAGTAATGACAAAGTAGAAGATAAAAATGAAAATTAGCCGAGTCATTTTTGCAAATATGGGATTGGGGGAAATTATGGAGCGCTAATGTAGCTAGTGGGTGGGCAAAAATGAAATAGAGAGAAAAAACAAAAAAAAAAAAAAAAAAAAACAGCGAAGACGGAATCGAGTAAAAGCGTATTTTGAAAATGTTTAGAAAATAGTTTTAAAATATAGAAAATAGAAATGAAATTCTTTGAAACAAAGACAATAAAACTGTTAACTCGAACGGAGGAAAAGAAACGGAATGAAATTTCAAAACGCAAAAAAAACAAGGTCTTGTGATTTGTTTATTCACTAGCTACAATGAAATAAGCCGCTTCCAAAGTTGTCAGAAAAGGAACCAAGAAATTTGATTGGTGGAAATCGAATGGCGCAACTAAATGAAATATTGTGAAATATTTTACACGCATCTCAGTTAACTTCGTAAAGAGTTTGAAGATTCGGTGTTTCTTTATAAAACTTTATTTAATAATTCAATCAAAGTTCCATGGGCTTGATTTAATTGATCGACTCCAGAATTTCGCAACAAATAGCTCATCAGTGTCAGATGTTCGATAAATCTATTGAAATTAGTATCAGATTTTATAATTACTAATCAGAACCAATGCCTATCCTAAATATGAAATTCTTATCCCGTTAATGTTTCTTTAAAAACAGGAGATATATTAACATTTAGAACCAGTGAAGTGTAGCGATATTACACAATAACAGTACCCGGACATTTGACCGACGGACATTAGACCGAAGAATATTTGACTGAGGGACATTTGACCGAATGAACATTAAGCCGAAAATGTAGTGGCGTATTTACATGTCACACACTTTATCGTAATTTTGTGAACAATTTCTGACAACAATATATTCATAGTACACTAATGTATAATTATTATTCCTATTCTACCTTATAATAATGGTAATTAAAGTATTGCTTGTTACTATATAATTGTCCGTTGGCCAAATGTCACTCAGCCGAATGTCCGTTCGGCCAAATATATATAATTGTTCGGTCAAATGTTGGCCAAATGTCACTCGGCCAAATGTCCATCGAATGTCCGTTCGGCCAAATAAATGCCCATTAGGGCCAAATGTCCCAAATGCCCGTTCGACAAAATAAATGTCCGTACGGCCAAATGTCCGTACGGCCAAATGTCTCTCGAACAAATGCCCATTAGGCCAAATATCTCTCGGCCAAATGCCCGTTCGGACAAATATCTCTCGGCTAAATGTCCGTTCGACCAAATATCTCTCGGCCAAATGTCCGTTCAGCCAAATGTCTCTCGAACAAATGCCCATTAGGCAAAATATCTCTCGGCCAAATGCCCGTTCGGACAAATATCTCTCGGCTAAATGTCCGTTCGACCAAATGCCCGTCCGTTCGGCCAAATGTCAACAAATGCCCATTCTATCTCGGCCAAATGCCCGTTCGACCTCTCGGCTAAATGTCCGTTCGACTCACTCGGCCAAATGTCCGTTCAGCCAAATGTCTCTCGAACAAATGCCCATTAGGCCAAATGTCTCTCGGCCAAATGCCCGTTCGGACAAATATCTCTCGGCTAAATGTCCGTTCGACCAAATATCCATCAGCCAAATGTCCGTATGGCCAAATGTCTCTCGAACAAACGCCCATTAGGCCAAATGTCTCTCGGCCAAATGCCCGTTCGGACAAATATCTCTCGGCTAAATGTCCGTTCGACCAAATATCCATCGGCCAAATGTCCGTACGGCCAAATGTCTCTCGAACAAATGCCCATTAGGCCAAATATCTCTCGGCCAAATGCCCGTTCGGACATATATCTCTCGGCCAAATGCCCGTTCGACCAAATATCTCTCGGCCAAATGTCCGTACGGCCAAATGTCTCTCGAACAAATGCCCATTAGGCCAAATGTCTCTCCGCCAAATGCCCGTTCGGACAAATATCTCTCGGCTAAATGTCCGTTCGACCAAATATCCATCGGCCAAATGTCCGTACGGCCAAATGTCTCTCGAACAAATGGCCATTCGGACAAATATCTCTCGGCCAAATGCCGTTCGGACAAATATCTCTCGGCCAAATGCCGTTCGGACAAATATCTCTCGGCCAATTGTCCGGTCATGCAAGAATATTACTTTTAATGTTAAAATAGCAAGATGTAACCATTTGGAATTAGAACTCGGCTCTCCGATTTCCAAATTCGAGCGATTACTCACTATGCCATCTGCAGATGAAAGTTTAGAGTTCCTGGGATTCGCAAACGGTCACCCATTTAGCTAACGGCTAGAGTGGACACTGTGATCAACCTCGAGCGGCGAACGCAATTTTCAGTCTATGTGTGTTGTGTATCGGCTCGAGTATTTATATATGCTGGTTAATCGTGTAATACATGTAGTGAAATCTATTGTGTTATCCTAACGATAATTTGGGTAGACGGTAACGGTTATATTTCAAATTATTACCTGGCATCTGTCGGGGAAATGACAAGCTTAGACAAGTTTTATAATTGATCTCGCGCAAGTGGGGGATGGGTAAAAATTGAACAGTGATTCGAGTGTACGCGCTAGGGTATCTCACATTAAACAATTAAACTTAGTGAGGCTTTGATAAATACCCTTATCTGGCACATACCGGTTATGTTTTATAATCTCCCAGTTGCGTCTCTGTCTTCGGGTAGGATGTAAATTATTTGTTCTCTGTCCGCGGGAAGAGAGACATCCGTGGAATATATATATATATATATATATATATATATATATATATATATATAAAAAGGGAACATTGAAGTCAACACTCAGAGGCGACAGACTGTTTCATTATTATTATTTTATTATAAACAGAGCATTTGCTTAAATATTTGTATCTATAAAAAGAATGTTAAACATAAAAATGTCTTAAAATAATTGTTAGAGTTTGTCCATTTCATAATGTGTGACGTCATTTGTTTACATCTGATACGTCATGAGCAGACATGAATGTACGTGAGAGATACATGGATGATTGAAATTTAAAAGCAGTAAATTCGACTTTGGTAATCGATCGGTCCTCTGTGGCGAAATCGCTAAAGGCACGCCAGGCTGTGTGACGGTCCCGTATAGGATACAGGTTCGAATCCTGTCGGAAGATGAATATTTTCTATGAAAATTTCTCGGACATTCAGGCCAGTAAATATTGTTTATTATAAACAGAGCATTTACTTAAATACTTGTATCTATAAAAAGAATGTTAAACATAAAAATGTCTTAAAATAATTGTCGGACTTTGTCCATTTCATTATATATAATTATTTATAAATATGTTATAAAATCACTACAAAAATAGCCATTTTGTTTCAACACTCCCGGTGTCTTATTAAGTGATGATGTTGAATGCAAAACAAATGGTTTTAAAAGTTTCAAATTAATTAACGATCCTTCGCAAGGGGAAAACGTTGTTCCAAAAGCTAGAATGACCAATTAAAATACAAGTATAGGAAAATTCAAAAAGCCTGACAACGAAGTCATGTTATAATAGCTATTCAGATCGTTAAAATACGGGCAATATTAAAAAAAGAATTTATTCTAACCAATAATTATTAAATTATATGATAAAATTTGATATTAAAATTAAAAACTGTCAATTTTAAAATCAAAATTTAATCACTATTAAGTTTATAATTATAAAATTACTGAGTAGAAAAGGAGAAATACATATGTTATTCAATTTATTTCTTCGTTGAAATTACGTTAGAATAGACGTTACTTCATCCGGTCCTCTGACAATATATATATATATATACATACATTTTAATCCCAAGTGTGTGAATGGGGTCGTAAACTCACGCGTAAAACAACGCGGTTTTTGGTTATTGGAATTACTTCCGTATACACCAATTATATACTTAGGTATATATATATATATATATATATATATATATATATATATATATATATATATGTGTGTGTGTGTGTGTGTGTGTGTGTGTGTGTGTGTATTGTTTAAGTTTCGTTATATTTATGATAGATAGTTTGTAGCTATGGACATTATGGATATAGGAATCGACATTACACTGTATTGTAACTGGTAGTTTCACGCCTCACATTATACTCAGACAAATCTAAATTTTCATCTCTTTGTGCGCACATGAGTGATTTGATTGTTTATAGATAACACGCAGTATATTTTGCTATATTCTTTTTTGACGTCCCTGATATACTTAATACTCACCATGGTTTGTCTCTTTTGCTGACAACAATTAATTCTATATTACAGCTTACTTCTTATTGTTTCTCTTAGACTTCCTTCCTTTCCACAGTATGCACCGTGAGTGTTAAGTATTCTAAGCTGTCTATCCTCATTATGTGTCCAAGGAATTTAACGATCTCTTCCTGATTCTGACTATAAGTGTTCTTTCTATTGCCATTTTCTTTAAGACTTCCAGGAAATTTTCAGTATCCTTCTGTGGAATCACATCTCTGCTGAGTTTTCTTCTCATCCATGGGAAGATTGTCCAGCATTCACTGCCATATAAGAGCTCTCTTTTCTTAGTTTCTAACGATTTATTCCGTTTCTGAGTACCTTGCATAACTTTTGGAATTCGTCCTTCGCGAGTATAATGACTGTTTGGATCCCGGTGTCGCTTTTTCCCTCCTCTGTTAAAACACTTCATAGATATTTACAACTTATGCTGAGCGTTAAAAATTCAAATGCAACATCAATCGCCATCTCCTGACTTCCTGAAATCTTTATTTTATTGCCTTTTCGCCTCACTAAAATCTTCCAGTAACCCCTTACGTCTTGTGACATTATCGTCATCTTCTGTCTTCCTGAAACCTGTTTTTTTATTGTCCTTTCTTCTTACTAAAGTTTTCTTATTCTCTTTCATTTCCAGTAACCGATTGCGTCTTAGTGGCATTATCGCCATCTTCTGTCTTCCTGAAACCTGTTCTTTTATTGTCCTTTCACCCCACTGAAGTTTTCTCATTCTCTTTCACCCCCAGTACCCCCTTGTTTTTAGTGGCATTATCGCCATTTTATGTCTTCTTGAAATCTGTTCATTTATTGTCCTTTCTCCTGACTAAAGAGTTCTCTTTCACTTTCTCTCCCATTAGACACTTGCGCCTTCGTCGCATTATCAACTTTCTTGTCGGGAAATGATCAAAACAAAAAAAAACAAAACCAAAAAACAAACAAACAAAAAAAAACAAACAAAAAACAAAACAAAAACAAAAACAAAAAAAACAAACAAACGATTAACTCATTCCCGAGAAGCATTTTTTTAATCCACTTTTTTTAGCCCACGTAACCCAGCGAGCATTTCTCGGTGTTTGGGTCGCCAGTTCGGGCATGATGTTTTTTTGACCCCAAAAGAAGTTCTGTTGCAGCCACACTCTACCTTAAGCAGCACTTGTATTGGTTGCTAGGTAGTAAAAAAGAGTAGAAACGTGGAATTAAATCCGGATTTTCTTATAAAATTATAAGTAATAATTCATACCGATTTTAGCTTCTTTAGAAATTTAAAATTATAAGATAATAATACTAGAGTTTTGTATTTAAATCTATACTCAGTCCCGGATTTCAGGGGGTGGGTATAAGTGGGTTGATATATTCATTGATAGATTTCTATATCATTCCGTTCAAATGAGTGATTTTATAATCTAGATGTACGTAATATTTTTCATTACAAAAAATTATATTGCTTTGATAAGAAAGAAACACTAGGGAACGTTTATTTTTAAAGATAATTTGATACAATCCTTTTTTTCAAATCCCAACGCGGAGTGATAAATCATGTTTGTAAAGACAAAATACAATAGAATTCCTCATTTCCGGAATGCCTCGTATCCGGAATCCCTCATATCCGGATATGATTTTGATGTGTATATTTGAACTATTTGGGTGAATGTAACTGATTTCTGTAATTTCTGTTCTTCAGGAAATTTACTTTGGATAATTGCTTATGCTTATTTCAGCCTAATGGCTTGTATTGTTGCAAAGGATGATGGGAATAAAAGGAAAGGATGACAACGAGACACATCTGCAATAAGATAGAGACGTTAAGAATGATTGTGATGAAACCTGGACTGAAATTGAAAAAAAAAACTATTGAAAAGGTTGTCAGTTTTATGGAAAGAAAGCCAGCATTCGTCAGCCATGACGATTGCAATAATGCATGCAGAGTTAACACGTGTCTTAGTTTTAAAAAATTTCAAGGACAAAAGCAAAATGAAATGCAGAAATACTTGAGAATGACATTAAAAAAGAAAGAATCATCATGTAACAGCGATTAAAAATCATCGTTACATTATTTGTTTTGCATACGTGGCATACTTAATACTTTAATGAATTTTCATTAATATTACATAATTTATTTCTTTTTCCTTAAAATCAATTCAGTTATATTTCACTCACCATTAGCTTATTTTGTTTACTATAAAACATTGAAAATAAATGTTAAACTAGATTTCAGTTCTTTTATTTTAATCTAAATATAACCCCTCATATCCGGACTTTGTAACCAATTCCTCATATCCGGAAGGCCTTCTTAGTGCGGTTGTCAGGGATTCTACTGTATAAAGAAATATCAGCGATCAGCTTGTTCGTTTTAGTGTCCCTCATATCCGGAATCCCTCATATTCGGATTCCCTCATATCTGGACTTTGTAACCAATTTCTCATATCCGGAAGGCCTTCTTAGTCCGCGTGTCAAAGATTCTACTGTATTTAATAAAGTTGAAACGTAAATTAAAAATATACAGTTACATGTATTTTAATGGCCTCTGTTCAGGCGAATTCCATCAGTTCAGACCTTCACAGCTCGCACCAGCCATACAAAGTACACAAGGTCGAAAAATCCGGATTCCCTTCGTGTTTATGGCTTATGGCCATATTACGTTGAAACACCGGTCCCTGTACGATGACCGAAGTTAAGCAACGTCGACCCTGGTCAGCATCTAGATGAGCGGCCTCTTGGAAATATAAGTTGCTTTAAACTTGGATGCAATTGATAACGGCTCGCAATTTTTAATCGGACAGCCGAGTTCGAATTTCAGTTGGTTTCGTTATATTAACTTACGCGGGAAAGGTATGAATTCATCTAGTCCCCCTCAGCTATGGATTAATTAATAAAACGTTTCACTAAATCATTAGTCATTTCAAAAAAGTACTTTTTACTAATATTAAAAAGAAAAACAGACTATTTTCTGGCTTCAAACAACCCTCAGAATTTGATAACCTGTAGAAAATGAATCAATCAATAAATAAATTATCATGCGCAATTGGAACTCCGAAAATTCCCGAAGCCTTGCTATATGCAGCCGAGCCAGTGTCCTAATAGATGTCAAAGCGGAAGTGTACCTGGGGGGCATTTCAATGGCAAAGTAGGAGGGCGCCAATTAGCGTTGCCTTTATATATTTCTATGATATATAAATTTAAAATACAATTTTGCATACTGCTATCACACGCATGCACATACACATACACACACACACACACACACACACACACACATATATATATATATATATATATATATATATATATATATATATATATATATATACACCTAGTGACCCAGACAAACCTACCTAGGTTTCACCTAAACGGATCGTCAGGGAAAGTCGGGATTATTGGCAAATCAAAAATTCGAGGGTTTTTCGAAACTAGTATAGTTATCTGTATTTGTATATATATATATATATATATATATATATATATATATATATATATATATATATATATACAAATGTAAAATAACGAAGAGTAAAATTTCAACGTTCGAAACATTATTTTAAAACAGGACTCAGTACAAAAGTAGGGCAATAAAAATTTATTATGCAGTTACATCAGAACATGTAAATATCCACTACAAAACTGTACATCTTGTTTCAACGTTAAATATTGTAAATTAATTTCCTTTTCTTCTTTCTCTCTGATTAATCCCTTACTTTTCTATCTTTCTCCACATATAAAACCTTTTTACCTTTTATGGAATTTTTCCAAAGACGGAAGTTAGAGTTGTGCTACGGTTATTGTATTTCTGAATAAAATATTTAAGTACCATCATGGTTTCCCACCTGAAGAAACGCTAATTTAACGTTGAAACAAGACATATAGTTTTGTAGTGAGTATATATATGCTCTAATGTAACAGTGCATAATATATATATATATATATATATATATATATATATATATACAAGGTGCGATTATCTATCTAATATCTCACCATTATATATGAGATATTTCTGGTAGGCATATGTGGGAAGTATTTCTGCCACAATATATATATATATATATATATATATAATTTAAATAAAAACAGACCACTTTAAGGTTCCATGTAATAAATTATTTCACCACAGCCCTTTTAAAAAAGGACTGCGGATCATCAGACTTTACTTCCAAACAAAAATGAAAAGAAAATTTTCACATTTTTGACGGGCCGTATTAAACATATGTAAATTAACGAAGTGAGGAAGTGAGGGGGGGAGAGAAGACATGAGTGAGTTAGCAGATATTGACACATTTAAACGGTTAACTTGACGGAAGTTATATATTGATATCGAAGGGGTAGAGAAGAAAAAGCATAGAGAGAAAGAGGGAAGGAAGTTAAGAGAGAAGAAGATGTCATTAATTTTCTTTGTAAAAAAGGCTAGAAACAGACGCTGTTATTTTGCTTTACTTTGAAAGTGTTATATATATTAGGGCAGCAGATAATTATTCAAACATATATTGTTAAATATATATATATATATATATATATAATTATTTATTTAAAAATATGATTCCAAATCGCTACATAAGAGGTCTCATGTTTCAAAACTAGAACCGAAAACTTCAATATAATCCTTTAAATTAAATAGAGTTGAAAGTAAAATGGGCTCCGTTCCATCTTCAAGCGAAATTTTTGTTGGGTTCCAACAAAAATTTCGCTTCTTATGTAGCGATTTGGAATCATATTTTTAAATAAATAATTATATTTATGCTCTACTTTTGTATCGAGCACTATTTTTTAAAAATAATAACTAAAATACTAAGGGACTTTGGATTATTTACCTAACCAGTTCCTTCCTATTTTCTATATATTTTCACACACACACACATATATATATATATATATATATATATATGTGTGTGTGTGTGTGTGTGTGTCTGTGTGTGTCTGTGTGTCTGTGTCTGTGTGTACACCGTAAATTGCAGCGTACAAGTTGTATTTTGAAGCCTAAAAGTAGTTCCAAAACTAGAGATCGACTTACATGGCAGGCATAAAATTTAAACATTTACCGCCGAAACAATTAAATGTACAATTATTGAGCACCGCATAACATACCTCCGGCAGGCTGCCAGAAATAGATCCCGCTAAAACTTGTGTTTGGTGAACATATTTGGCATATTAACTGTGCTAGAATACCTAGTGACGATAATGGGTATGTCCCGATTCTCATGAATACAGTAGTAAATACTGTATGTTAGTCTGAAGTTGGAGATTCGTCTCAAGTTGCGCAGGTCAAACTTTTTGCCTCCGGACAGAGAGGATCCACAGACGAGACTATGTCGAAGGGCAGAGTCTCGTCTAGGGAAACATGTACCCGACTCCAATTTATACGGGCTCGGATACCCCAAATTAAATTCGGCCTTGTGTCACATCGGGCCGCGTGGTACGGTTGGTAGATATCCTAGAGTTGGAGATTAATTGTCGAATTCACTTGTTACAACATGAACAGAGAAATTAACCGATAAAATAATAAAATATTCTTAACCCTACTAGCCCACCAGCTGATACACAATGTGGTGAAGTTAATGTTCGTTTCTTTATATCAGTCAGTTATGTGCCATGCGTAATACTTGCTTAGGCGATCATCTATCTTTCGGTACATGACTGACGAGAGAGATTTTTCCGCCAATAGGCTGCGATTTTTTCTGCGGTAGATCAATTGCCATCCAAGAATAGGGTCTGTCCTACTATTTTGCTGGGGGTGGAGAAGAAGAGGGTTCATGCCTTTCCCTGGTAATAGTACGTAAATGAATGCGATGGATTCGAACTCGGCTCTTCGATTCTTCAATCCGAGGCGTTATGCATTACTCCACCGTGCCTCGTTACTTCACTGTGATGCAAGTAACAGATAAGTGATACTGCGCTTTACATACGATACGTAGCAGTACTATCAAAAAACCTACCTAGTGTTATGTGTAAACTAAGGTATTAATACACTATTTACATTATTCGGACTATTGTCCTCATCTTTGTTGCCATATTTATCACGACGTTTTCGCCGTTGTACGCTCCGGCCTTCTTCAGGTGGTTGGAATGTCGAACTGAACCTTTATTTCCACTGTGCCATGTGTCATCAAGTGGATAAAGGCGTTGGTTAGATCCAGTGACAGGACCCAGAGTTATGAGTTCAATACCTGGTTAAGGCAGTGGAGAGATAACTGATAACTGACATCCATTAGACATATTAAATATATATTTAAATGTTCGCTAAATAATACCGATACAATATATGGTACCTACCGAGGTGTGTTGTAGGTTGTTTGATATACAAGGCATATAGAAAGACTAGCAGCATGGCCCGGCGTTGCCCGTGCTTGATTCAAAAATCGTACGACTCATACAGCAATCGCTATCACTTGACTTAAAATATTTTTGCCCTTCCTTGCCTTTAAAAGAGTGCCTTTTGCCCGTGCCGATGTTGCTACATGCCTTACTTCTTGCCTATCTCACACTGTGAACTTTTTCTATACTAAACATTAAATCTATTACGAAAAAAGAACTAAACAAAATTAACACAAAACGATCAGCTTTAAAAAAAGGACTCGTAACTGGAAAAACCGAATGAAAAAAGAATGTTAACAACAAATAATTTTTCACACCCAACCCAGTTCTGTGGAATCAGAATCAACGTTGAGTTTAAGCAAGCGAATGAGCCAATTGGAGTAAAGTGCCATGCAGATTTAAATTTTTCCCACTGGTGAGGAATGCAGCTATCGATTTTTTTGCATGCTAGCATGCTAGTTAACATTCGTGTCAGTCAGCTGTTGGCTTTTACGCTGGCCAATAGAATCTTCCCGCCTATTCGTGGCAGCCAGCTATAGGCTCTCACTCTGACCAGTAGAATGGTCGCAAACTACATGAAAACTGCCGTAGAAGCATGAAAAAATCGATTATTTCCACTATGGATGGGAGTTGGGAAATGCAAAGTCGGTGTTGGCCATCCCGCTAACTTGGAGCATGTGCATGTAAATCTTGGTGCAAATCCGTCAAAAATTGCGGCCGTGCATTCGTTACACACACACACACACACACACACACACACACACACACACACACACACACACACACAAATCCTGCCTTTTATAGATAGAGATATTACATTTAGCGTCTCAATATACAGGGAAGTAGTGTGACCTTATGTAGTTTTGGCACAGGTATCGTATAATGTAGCGTAACTTCATTTACAGGTAGTCCCAAGTTTTGGGGCTACTGGTAGCCTACTGTATATTTGGGGCTCGACCTATTCGGTACATATAGGCTTACACTTTTGAACTACAAATCTTCAGGTCAACATAAGTTCAGGCCGACTATATATATATATATATATATATATATATATATATATTTATATGTGTGTGTGTGTTTGTGTGTGCGTGTGTGTGAGCAGATTTATAAAAACTGATTTGGTGGTGATTTTGTGTTATCGAAGTCGTTTATTTTTCAGCTTGTCTAAAATTCCTTATCGTTGCCGCAATAGCAAAATCCTGGTAACTTGTTTAAATGACTGATTTAGGAGAGTAAATTGTTCTGCCGATCATTTCTGACCTTTACCTCCTGAATCTCCACTTCAATTCCCTACTTTCTCGTTTCAGTCTTCGTCTTCAACTCTACCACGCACGCCATGAACAAAAAACAATAATTGTTTGCCGTTAAGAGGATTTCCAAATTTAGTTTTGATCGTCGTTAATTTTGAAAGTGAAGCAGACGATAATAATCTGAATGATTTATGGTCGTTATTAAGTTTAGCTTAAAATGACACAAGGCCGGATTTGATTATTTTCTCAGATAATAACAATGGCTTTTCCTCGGTGCTCTATTGAGAAAGGTTTTGTGGAACTTTACCATTCATCTTCTTTTTCCCTTCTTTTCTTCCTCTTCTTCCTCTTCTTCCATTCCTCGTCGTTTGCCCTTTGCCCTTTCCTTCTTATTCATGTCTTTCTTCCTCTCATATTTTCTTCCTCTTCTTCTTGTCCCTCTTTTCCTTGGACATCTCTGTCTTCCTTTTTTTTTCTACTGGTTCTACTTCTCATTCTTTTCTTGTTGTATTTTTTTTCTTTTTCTTCTTCTTCTTCTTCTTCTTCTTCTTGCCGTTCTTCTTGTCGTTCTTGTCCTTTTCTTTTTCTTCTTGGCGTTTTTCTTGACTTTCATCTTGTCTTTCTCTTTCTTCTTTTTCTTCTTGTTTTTCGTTTTCTCCTTTTCATCTTCTTGCTGTTTTTCTTCTTACCGTACCTCTTCTGATTTTCTCCTTCTCCTTTATTTCGTCTCGTCCTTATTGTTATTGTTGTTCTTTTTTTATCCTTTTTTTTCTTCTTTTCCATTTTTCCTTGTCTTTTTTCATCTTGTCTTTCTCTTCCACCTTCTTTTTTCTTCTTGCCCTTCGTTTTTGCCTTTTCTTCTTCACACTGAAAACACCAGTTCTCTTTCGATAACCGAAATTAATTAGCGTCAACTCCGGTCAGCACTTAGATGGGGAATAGCTTCGGGACACCGGGTACTGTAAGCAACCTTGTACAAGGTAATCAAAATAGACCTTGCTGTTTTTTATTTATTAAAAAAAATGTCTACAGAAGATTTGATTTACAGTTAGTCATCAAAATAATCTCTATCATCATCCAGAACCTTTGACCAACGTGCCTCCAGCTGCGCAATGCCCTGGCGGTAAAAATTACGTGTCTTGATCACTAAGAAGTCTGAGAATGCCTGTCACCAGTCTGGCACCTTTACGAGGGATTTCCCACGAAGGTGCTTGTCCAGGGAACGAAAGGAGTAGTAATCAATTGGCGCAAAGTCCGGGGAGTAGGGTAGAGTGCACAATGTTTCTCTCTCAAGTCGCCGTATGGTAATCCTGGCCACTCGGGCCAGATGCGCGCTGGCATTGTTATGGAGGAACAGTACACGCTTGCGATTAACCAATGTTGTCCCATTCTGCTTCAGTGTCTGTTGCACATGTTCCAACTGCTGCGAGTAGCAGCTCATGTTGCACAACTTGTTGATTCGTCCACCAGTTACAGATCTTGCGCGGGTGTAGAGTTTGACTCGTGACGTGAGGCGTTGGGTCTCGTGGTGACAGCCAATGTCTGGAACGCTTGGGGGTGTCATGTAGGACCCACTTGTCGTCACTGGTGAGCCCTCCATCAAATTTGGGTGCGTCGCTGGGCTGAGAAAAGAATGAGAAACAGGCTGTCACTCCTTGTTGCTTGTTGGCGCCCGACAGTGCGTTGGATACCCACTTGCTCAACTTGTAAGCCTTCACTTTGCGATGCTGACTCATGGTTTAATCAGAAACCTGGAAGGATTCAGCACGTCCTCCTCTATAGCCGCCTTCAGGGTCTCATCATCCAGAACGTGTGGCTGGTCACTGCGAGGTTCATCACTGAAATCCTGGGACCAATGCTTAGAGGCGCGTTTACTCACAACATTATCCCCAAAGGAGTGACTTACTCGGCGGTCTTAAAGTCGTAAAGCAGACAACTCCAAACGAGCTACTTCGGCAGCATCATGTTTTTCGTCGTTGCTCGAACTATGACTGATGTGTGTACTCAACGCACTTGCATTGGGCAATAGCAATAACAAGCCCTGGCTCCCACTTCTTTCCTAACACGTGACGCCCTAATTCGAATGTCTTTCCAGAAGACATAAAAAAACAAGGACTTGTTACCTGATAAAATCTGGAACATGTTTCCGCCTTAAGTATACCACAGAGAGTTGAATAGTCTAAAAAAACAACAAATCTATCAATTTCCTACATTTACTTCACCTTATCCTACTCCGCTTTATTCTTCTTCTCTTCCTCATCCCCCTCCACTCAGTCCCCTCCTGCTTCTTCTACTCTCTCTCCACCTCCACCTATAACTACTCCTCCTGGTCCTCCTCCTTCTCCCTATACTACTACTTCTCTTCTGCCCTCCTCCTCTGAATCCCCTCTTGCTTCTTCCTCTCTCACTTCTCTTTCACATATAACTACTACTTCTGGTCCTCCTCCTTCATTCTTATACTTCTCCTTCTTCTCCTCTGTCCCCTCCTTTGAATTTCCTCTTGCTTCTTTTCCTCTCTCTTCTCTTTCACATATAACTACTACTTCTGGTCCTCCTCCTTCTTTCTTATACTTCTCCTTCTTCTCCTCTGTCCCTCCTTTGAATTTCCTCTTTTTCTTCTTTTTCCTCTCTCTTCTCTTCCACATATAACTTCTTCTTCTCCTTTGAATTTCTGTCCTCCTCCTTCATTCTTATACTTCTCCTTCTTCTTCCTCCTGTCCCTCCTTTGAATTTCCTCTTGCTTCCCTCTCTCTTCTCTTTCACATATAACTACTACTTCTGGTCCTCCTCCTTCTTTCTTATACTTCTCCTTCTTCTCCTCTGTCCCCTCCTTTGAATTTCCTCTTGCTTCTTTTCCTCTCTCTTCTTTCCACATATAACTAACTACTTCTGGTCCTCCTCCTTCATTCTTATACTTCTCCTTCTTCTCCTCTGTCCCCTCCTTTGAATTTCCTCTTGCTTCTTTTCCTCTCTCTTCTCTTTCACATATAACTACTACTTCTGGTCCTCCTCCTTCTTTCTTATACTTCTCCTTCTTCTCCTCTGTCCCCTCCTTTGAATTTCCTCTTGCTTCTTTTCCTCTCTCTTCTCTTCCACATATAACTACTACTTCTGGTCCTCCTCCTTCATTCTTATACTTCTCCTTCTTCTCCTCTGTCCCTCCTTTGAATTTCCTCTTGCTTCTTTTCCTCTCTCTTCTCTTTCTTCCACATATAACTACTACTTCTGGTCCTCCTCCTTCATTCTTATACTTCTCCTTCTTCTCCTCTGTCCCTCCTTTGAATTTCCTCTTGCTTCTTTTCCTCTCTCTTCTCTTCCACATATAACTACTACTTCTGGTCCTCCTCCTTCATTCTTATACTTCTCCTTCTTCTCCTCTGTCCCCTCCTTTGAATTTCCTCTTGCTTCTTTTCCTCTCTCTTCTCTTCCACATATAACTACTACTTCTGGTCCTCCTCCTTCATTCTTATACTTCTCCTTCTTCTCCTCTGTCCCTCCTTTGAATTTCCTCTTGCTTCTTTTCCTCTCTCTTCTCTCCACATATAACTACTACTTCTGGTCCTCCTCCTTCATTCTTATACTTCTCCTTCTTCTCCTCTGTCCCCTCCTTTTGAATTTCCTCTTGCTTCTTTTCCTCTCTCTTCTCTTCCACATATAACTACTACTTGGTCCTCCTCCTTCATTCTTATACTTCCCTTCTTCTCCTCTGTCCCCTCCTTTGAATTTCCTCTTGCTTCTTTTCCTCTCTCTTCTCTTCCACATATAACTACTACTTCTGGTCCTCCTCCTTCATTCTTATACTTCTCCTTCTTCTCCTCTGTCCCCTCCTTTGAATTTCCTCTTGCTTTTTTCCTCTCTCTTCTCTTCCACATATAACTACTACTTCTGGTCCTCCTCCTTCATTCTTATACTTCTCCTTCTTCTCCTCTGTCCCCTCCTTTGAATTTCCTCTTGCTTCTTTTCCTCTCTCTTCTCTTTCACATATAACTACTACTTCTGGTCCTCCTCCTTCATTCTTATACTTCTCCTTCTTCTCCTCTGTCCCCTCCTTTGAATTTCCTCTTGCTTCTTTTCCTCTCTCTTCTCTTCCACATATAACTACTACTTCTGGTCCTCCTCCTTCATTCTTATACTTCTCCTTCTTCTCCTCTGTCCCCTCCTTTGAATTTCCTCTTGCTTCTTTTCCTCTCTCTTCTCTTCCACATATAACTACTACTTCTGGTCCTCCTCCTTCATTCTTATACTTCTCCTTCTTCTCCTCTGTCCCCCTTTGAATTTCCTTTGAATTTCCTCTTGCTTCTTTTCCTCTCTTTCTTTCTCTTCACATATAACTACTACTTCTGGTCCTCCTCCTTCTTTCTTATACTTCTCCTTCTTCTCCTGTCCCCTCCTTTGAATTTCCTCTTGCTTCTTTTTCCTCTCTCTTCTCCACATATAACTACTACTTCTGGTCCTCCTCCTTCATTCTTATACTTCTCCTTCTTCTCCTCTGTCCCCTCCTTTTGAATTTCCTCTTGCTTCTTTTCCTCTCTTTCTCTTTCACATATAACTACTACTTCTGGTCCTCCTCCTTCTTTCTTATACTTCTCCTTCTTCTCCTCTGTCCCCTCCTTTGAATTTCCTCTTGCTTTTTTTCCTCTCTCTTCTCTTCCACATATAACTACTACTTCTGGTCCTCCTCCTTCATTCTTATACTTCTCCTTCTTCTCTCTGTCCCCTCCTTTGAATTTCCTCTTGCTTCTTTTCCTCTCTCTTCTCTTTCACATATAACTACTACTTCTGGTCCTCCTCCTTCTTTCTTATACTTCTCCTTCTTCTCCTCTGTCCCTCCTTTGAATTTCCTCTTGCTTCTTTTTCCTCTCTTCTCTTCCACATATAACTACTACTTCTGGTCCTCCTCCTTCATTCTTATACTTCTCCTTCTTCTCCTCTGTCCCCTCCTTTGAATTTCCTCTTGCTTCTTTTCCTCTCTCTTCTCTTTCACATATAACTACTACTTCTGGTCCTCCTCCTTCTTTCTTATCCTCTCCTTCTTCTCCTCTGTCCCCTCCTTTTGAATTTCCTCTTGCTTCTTTTCCTCTCTCTTCTCTTCCACATATAACTACTACTTCTGTTCCTCCTCCTTCATTCTTATACTTCTCCTTCTTCTCCTCTGTCCCCTCCTTTGAATTTCCTCTTGCTTCTTTTCCTCTCTCTTGTCTTTCACATATAACTACTACTTGGTCCTCCTCCTTCTTTCTTATACTTCTCCTTCTTCTCCTCTGTCCCCTCCTTTGAATTTCCTCTTGCTTCTTTTCCTCTCTCTTCTCTTCCACATCTCTCTTCTCCTCCTCCTTCACATATAACTACTACTTCTCCTCCCCCCTCCTTTGAATTTCATTCTTCTTTTCCTCTCTCCTTCTTCTCCTCTGTCCCCTCCTTTTCTTAATTTCCTTCTTCTCTTGTCCCCTTTTGAATTTCCTCTCTTCTTTTCCTCTCTCTTCTCTTCCACATATAACTACTACTTCTGGTCCTCCTCCATCTTTCTTATACTTCTCCTTCTTCTCCTCTGTCCCCTCCTTTGAATTTCCTCTTGCTTCTTTTCCTCTCTCTTCTCTTCCACATATAACTACTACTTCTGGTCCTCCTCCTTCATTCTTATACTTCTCCTTCTTCTCCTCTGTCCCTCCTTTGAATTTCCTCTTGCTTCTTTTCCTCTCTCTTCTCTTCCACATATAACTACTACTTCTGGTCCTCCTCCTTCATTCTTATACTTCTCCTTCTTCTCCTCTGTCCCCTCCTTTTGAATTTCCTCTTGCTTCTTTTCCTCTCTTCTCTTTCACATATAACTACTACTTCTGGTCCTCCTCCTTCATTCTTATACTTCTCCTTCTTCTCCTCTGTCCCCTCCTTTGAATTTCCTCTTGCTTCTTTTCCTCTCTCTTCTCTTCCACATATAACTACTACTTCTGGTCCTCCTCCTTCATTCTTATACTTCTCCTTCTTCTCCTCTGTCCCTCCTTTGAATTTCCTCTTGCTTCTTTTCCTCTCTCTTCTCTTTCACATATAACTACTACTTCTGGTCCTCCTCCTTCATTCTTATACTTCTCCTTCTTCTCCTCTGTCCCCTCCTTTGAATTTCCTCTTGCTTCTTTTCCTCTCTCTTCTCTTTCACATATAACTACTACTTCTGGTCCTCCTCCTTCATTCTTATACTTCTCCTTCTTCTCCTCTGTCCCCTCCTTTGAATTTCCTCTTGCTTCTTTTCCTCTCTCTTCTCTTTCACATATAACTACTACTTCTGGTCCTCCTCCTTCATTCTTATACTTCTCCTTCTTCTCCTCTGTCCCCTCCTTTGAATTTCCTCTTGCTTCTTTTCCTCTCTCTTCTCTTCCCACATATAACTACTACTTCTGGTCCTCCTCCTTCATTCTTATACTTCTCCTTCTTCTCCTCTGTCCCCTCCTTTGAATTTCCTCTTGCTTCTTTTCCTCTCTTTCTCTTCCACATATAACTACTACTTCTGGTCCTCCTCCTTCATTCTTATACTTCTCCTTCTTCTCCTCTGTCCCCTCCTTTGAATTTCCTCTTGCTTCTTTTCCTCTCTCTTCTCTTCCACATATAACTACTACTTCTGGTCCTCCTCCTTCATTCTTATACTTCTCCTTCTTCTCCTCTGTCCCCTCCTTTGAATTTCCTCTTGCTTCTTTTCCTCTCTCTTCTCTTCCACATATAACTACTACTTCTGGTCCTCCTCCTTCCTATATTTCTTCTTCTCTTCTGCCCTCCTCTTCCTCCCTCCTGTTTCTTCCCATCTCTTTCCTCTTCCACCTATAACTACTATTTCTGGTCCTCCTCCTTCCTATACTACTACTACTACTTCTTTTCTGCCCACCTCCCTATTCTCTGAACCCATCTTCTTTTTTTCTGATATACTTTCACTCAAGACTTTACTTAAGTATGTTCTGTCTATGGAATTGTCATCATTCTTTGATAAAATCATTTTCTGTTGCCTCAAGTTCCATCGATGAGGAGATTGTCCAGCATTCACTGCCATATAGGAGATTAGATATTACATAGAAGTTCAGCACTCTTTTCTTTGTTGCTAACGACATTTCCCTATCTCTTAATACTTTGCTTAGTTTATGAAAGGCATATTACTCTATTCTTATACTGGTAGTTAGATTTCTGTACGTACTTGATATTGAGGTCCCAATTTGTACCCTATAACTTGGACTGTCGCTTCTGCTGACAACCATTTGTTTTATCTTCTTACAGTTGAGAGTTAGTCCTTTTGTCTTGCGGTCTATTACGGTCTTCTTTCAGAGTTTTTTTTTTCAGATTCCTTTCGGAGACTTCCAAGAAGATAGATTCTCTCATGATTGTTTTGTGGTATTGGTTAAATAAACTCATCATAGAAAACACTTGAAAACACATCATCGTCTTCATGCATTTTAAGAGGTGGATGAGTAATAAAACCACACACACACACACACGCACACACACACACACAAACACAAAACGGTCTATGTTGTTGCTTTGTTGTCCATTTTATTTCACTCTTTTCTATTCAGAGCATTTGTTTTTTTTTCTTTCCTGGATTTTTAATTTGCCGTCAAGGTTCATAACTTCTTGTCGTGTGTAAATGAACAAATTCTCTCTTTCTCTCTCTCTCTCTCTTTATATATATATATATATATATATATATATATATATATATATATACTTACTCAGAGTCTCGTTGAAAAAAAGACAAATGAGTGTCCGAAAATTCCGACTTTAATCTTTCTCTTCGTGCTTCAATTTAGTCAAAAGTTTAATATATAATAATATCATCAATCTTATTAGCAATATTGTTATTGTTTTAATTTTGTTGCCTTCTTTTTCCTCAAATTTCATTAACCGTCCTATTTAATTTTTCATATATATATATATATATATATATATATATATATATATAGTTGCGTTGAAGTTAGTTTGTAACCGTGGCTTTCACGCCCTTTGTCTGACGATAGCAAAAGGCGTGAAACCCATAGCTGCAAACGCAAATCAATGGAACAATATATGGTAGCTTTATCGCTGATATTGAGCGCTTTCCAATATCTACCAGGCATATATTATATATAAATAATATATATATATATATATATATATATATATATATATATATATATATATATATATATATTTGAAAGCAATCGGATGTCCATCACACTGATGAGCTGTGAAACTGAACAGTCTGTGGATGACAATACAATATATACGGAACCGAAAACTTAACTTCGGTTGTGCTTTCTTGGAAGATAAGTGCAAATTTGTAAACAATGACTATTACTACTAATATTACAAGGCTCTTCCCTCTCCCTGAATTGAGCTCTATCAGTCACTGGCGTGTTCATCCACAGAATAAGTATGTAAAAATTCGGCATTTTTTCAACCGGGCGCCGATGGCTTAGGGGAAAAATCTCTGACTTAATGCTTTATACGTTGCATTTAGCGGATACACGGGTTTTCGTAAATGTTTCTGTTGTTTAAATGTATTTTTCCATCTGCAGTCCTGGGATTTTCCTGCCTCAGGATACATTTTCGTTAAGTTCTCTCGAAAAACCCGGGTTGCTAGGCAAATATCTACTATTTGCAAAAGTCTATTACGTGTATTCCTTAAATATCGCGTATATAGTATTATTATTAGTATTAATAATAATAATAATTATCTATCTATCTATCTATCTATCTATCTATCTATCTATCTATCTATGATAGAAGAAGAAACAAGGAGTAAATATTTATAAATGTAACATCTTATTTAAGGTTCCTAAAAATTTTTGGGTGAATCAGTTTTGGAAAAAGAATA
Organism: Acanthosepion pharaonis; assembly: GCA_903632075.3. NCBI lineage: Eukaryota > Metazoa > Mollusca > Cephalopoda > Sepiida > Sepiidae > Acanthosepion > Acanthosepion pharaonis. The sequence goes on along the minus strand of CAHIKZ030003358.1, from coordinate 517,243 downwards.
TCTATCTATCTATATTCTTTCTCTCTCTCTCATATATATATATATATATATATATATATATATATATATATATATATATATATCTTATAATTATTTAAAAAAAATTGTTTTCATCGCGACACAGAAATTTCTATGTTTCAAAAGTAAAACTTCATTCCCAAATTTAATTATAAAAATTAAACTTAAAATGCAGAGTTTCGTTCCATTGTCAAGCGATGCTAAGAATTCTTAAGAATTTCTGTGTCGTTATGGAAACATTTTTAAAAAAATAATTATAATATTATCCTCTACGGTTGTATAGAGCACTGTTTTTTAAAACAAAAATAAATGTTAAGAATTCTGGATTATAAATCTCAATGTTCTTTTCTTTATTTTTATTATTATATATATATATATATATATATATATATATATATATATATATATATATATATATATATATATATATTACGCAAAGGTGAAAATGACACTGACATCTTATTTTAACGGTTATAATTGCGAAAGTTACATAAAAAATATCTTCAAATACTAAAGAGTAAATTTATTCTATAAATCCATCATTGGCTTCAACCATGGTCCCCCAAACGACTTCAGAATCTTCTACAACTTTTCTGGGTGATCCCTTTGTTTAAGTTCGTGAATGGGGAGTTAAGTTGCCAGATGTAAGGGCGTGATATAGTCGCAGTTCTCCTGCTTGTGTGGCATAGTGTAAAGTTCTGTTGCCACATATAGGGTCTTCCAGCAGCCACCCTCTTGACCCAGGGAAGCACTACTTCCTCAAGATTCTTGATGTGGGCCTATGTGTTGAGTCTGAGACACTGTGGAGAGATGAATGGAATCATAACATCACCATCACTAAGGATCACTCCAAACAAACTGATGTTGTCTTCATCTGATTGACACCCAAACACGCTGACATATACGTATTGGAGATCCCGCTGCGAAAGACAAGCAGTACAGTATGCCGTTTCCAAAATGTTTGGCGGAGTGCATTGTGTCACGGTGCTCTTTTTCTGACAGACAGTGCACAACTTAACTTACTTTAGGGTGCATTCGACAAAATAAAATAAAGAAGCGCATTCTGGAAATTCAAAATATTTAAATGGCGACAGTTTACTCCTCGCACCATATATATATATATATATATATATATATATATATATATATATAAATAAAAATATTTACATAAATGCTCTGTTTAATATAAACAGTATTAACAACATTTACCGGCCTGACTGTCCAAGCAATATCGTAGAAATTACGTGTGTCCTCCGACAGGAATCGAACCTGTATTCTACACGGAACCGCCACATAGCCTGACGTGATATACCATTTCGCTACAGAGGAAGCGTCTGGTTAGTCAAATTACTGTTTTTAAACTACAAATTCCCCATGATTTCTCTGGAACGCTCATATCTGCTAGAAAATAAATTACGTCATATATTATGAAATGGAAAAAGTCCGATAATTATTTTACTATATTTATTGTTTATACATTATTTTTATACATACAAATATTTAAGTAAATGCTCTGTTTATAATAAACATTATTAATAACATTTATCGGCCTGAATGTCCGAGAAATCGCATAGTAACCTTGCTAAGCAGACGCTTCCACAGTAGCTAAATAGTATAGCACGTCAGGTTATATGACGATTTCCTTTAGGATACAGGTTCAATTCCTTTCGGGGGACACATATTTTGTTTGAGATTTCTCGGATATTCAGGCCAGTAAATGTTGTTAATACTGGTTATTATAAACAGGGCACTGACTTTAATATTTGTATCTATAAAAATAACGTATAAACAAAAATATACTAAAATAATTATCGGCCTTAGTCCATTTCATATATATATATATATATATATATATATATATATATATATATATATATATATGTGTATGTGTGTATATATATATATATATATATATATATATGTGTATATATATATATATATATATATATATATATATATATATATATATATTCGAATGTAATGAGAACGAAAATAATATATAAATTCTAATGTTCACAACATTAATTCAAAAGAGGGCTCATTACCGATAGTAGAGCAATAATTGCTTATTATAATTCTTTCTTATAGACAAAAACAGTTTACTTACGACAAAGACTCCATTTTGGTTCTCACCAGTCGAGGTGCAACTAAATGCACCGAAACGAAGTTGCATCTTTGTCGTCAGTAAATTCTTTTGTCTATATGAAAATATTATATATATATATATATATATATATATATATATATATAGAGAGAGAGAGAGAGAGAGAGAGTACAGATATTACACTATGATCCGAGGAATAAGTATCGGAAACTAGATTTTGATTCAAGGCAAAGCACACTGATAATCTGATGCGAGGCGGAAGTGCTGATAAATGCGTAAATAATCCCTTCATTTTGTATGGGCAATCTTCTAGCGTGATGCGAATATAATCGCTATTTAATCTCACTCTAAGTACGGATTACCAGTTCTGTATTTATATTCTAGGATGTCTTTCTGCTTATTTCTCTTCGTCTGCCTCACTGTAATCTCAATCACTGTTTCCGTCTGAGCATGCGTATTCTCTCCACCGAAATCGTATCTATCTTCCAATAATTTTTCCAGGACCATACGGCCGACTCTCTATCTATCCTTTTGCAAGCCACCATCCATTGCTAATAAAAGAGTGAGGTGTGTCTTTGTAGGATGTAGAATAGTATCAAAGATTAATATGCAATATTATTTGTCCTGATCTGGCATCTCGGCTTTCGTCACTTTTTCACCTTCGTAAAATTGCTTCCCTATGCCTTTTCTATAAATACTTTCATGGTAACTATTCGGATCAGCTCTTTGCTATGGTACCTAGATTTCATGTATTTGAGCGCAGTACCAGATTGACAACAAGGTCTCATCAATTTACAGTGGAACTGGCTAGATGCAACCGTAAATGCTATGCTAACAGTTTTTCGCACTTCTCGCTTGTGGAACTCTCTTCCAGCTCCGTACTTTCCGGACAAATTCAAACTTCAAAAATTTAAATGCAATGTCAATCCTTCTCTGCTATCTTCCTGATTACACTTCTATTGTTTTCGCTTCTTCGCAACGTCTCTGTTTTCCGATTCTTTCACACCCAGTAACTCCCTTGTGTCTTAGTGGCTTTACTGCCTTGCGTGGGGTAAATTCGATTAAAAAAATATCCTGACAAAAATTATGATAATTAGAAAAAGTGGAAAAGTTGTTTTGTTTTTACAGACAACACGTTTCACCTCCATGTAGCAGGCGTCTTTAGGGATGACAGACAATAAAAGATAGACTCAGCACGAATAGGAATAACAAACCAGAAATATCGAAAATCAAATCAAATAGATCAACGAAACATCTAGACAGCTAAAAAAAAAGACTATATGAGCATCTGAAGGTCATACAGCATCAAAACGCACTGAGAAGAGAAAAGAATTCACTAAGAAGAAAATGTATTGAAAGTGCACTGATCTAACAACATTCGACGGTCAACCTCGGACCGGGTTCATACACAATATCATCGCAAAACTAATAATAGCACAATGCGAAGACTATATCGAATCCATTTCTAGATAAGCTCCTAAGCAAGTTGGTTCAATTCATTGTGCTAGACAATTTTTTCTCTCCAGAATCTCCCCTACATCTATATACGTCTACAATTCACCCATACTTAGGATATTGCTGCCACATATAGTCCGGTGCCGCTGATATTTGCCTTGAGCTCCTTGATGAAATCCAAAAAAGAATCGGCAATAATATCGGTACTGACCTGGCATCTCGGCTTCAGTCATTTTCTCATCGCCGTTAGATTGCCTCCCTGTGTCTTTTCTATAATTTTCATGTTAATTGTTCGGGTGAGCTTTTCGCTATGATAAATAGATTTTTTGAATTCAAGCGCAGTACCAGACTGGCATCGAGATCTCATTAATTTAGGGCTCCTAATTATTCCGTACCCAGTAACCCCCCTTGTGTCTTAGTGGCTTTACCGCCTTAGATGTGGTGATAAAGACTAAAAAATAGCGAAATAAACCCATAGACCTATTAGAGGTGGGCTAGTTACTAATCCTTCAGACGTCATCTCAAAAATAGAGATAAATTTTGAAGAATGCCTGAACGTACAACGGCCGAAACGTTGTAAATATGACAATAAAGATGAGAATAACAGTTCGAACGATGTAAATAGTGTAAATAATTACAATACCTCATCTCAGATATATAGACAAATCCAGAAGAAAGTCGGAGCGTATAATGGCCGAAACGTCGTGAATATTATACAATAAACATAGGTACAATAGTCTGAACGATGTAAATAATTACAATACCACATCTCGGAAATATAAACAGATCCTGAAGAAGGCCGGAGCGTACAGCGATCGAAACGTTGTGAATATGACAATAAGACCAGGACAATAGTCCGAACTATGTAAATAGTATAAATAGTTAGAATATATCTAAATATAGACAGATCCTGAAGAAGGCCGGAAAGTACAACGGCTGAAACGTCGTGAATATGATAATAAACATGAGGACAATAGTCCGAACGATGTAGTGAAAATAGTTACAATACTTCATCTCAGAAATATAGACAGATCCTGAAGAAGGCCGGAAAATACAACGGCCGAAACGCCGTGAATATGATAATAACCCATGGGGACAATAGTCCGAACGATGTAGTGAAAATAGTTACAATACCTCATCTCAGAAATATAGACAGATGTTTACATAATATTTATTTCAATAAAAAATACTGTCGGATTTAAAAAAATAAATTCATTATTTTAAAAAAAAAATATTTTGTTTACGTGTTGAGGACGAAAAAGAAAATTAACAGTTATCAAAACAAATGACGTATATTTCTTTATTTGCTGCGTCAGATAAATAAACATGGCGGTGTTAAAAAAAAAAAAAAGACGTTAATACTTTAACGGAATTGCTTAGATCTAAATACTTTTCTAAGCAATTACATAACCATCTACATCAAACAGATACTTCAAGCCGAATTTCACATGGTACATGGTAATATTAACCATTTCCTTATAAGGAAATATTTGGCCTTCATTGACTGAGCAGCCAGTACCATTTTGGTTGAATGTTATAGAATCTTTATCTTGAAACAATTTTAAGGAAAACGAGTTTCTCATGTCCAGTAGCTGTTATATCTGTTTACATTATAGATGGGGGAGGGTTTCCCTTTCAGATCTTTTATTTAAAGTGTTATGGAATGTTAACATCTGCATTATGTCATTATTTTCTCTACGAATTAACTTGTGTTGTTGGTGGTGTCCGCCAAGTGACGTGGTTTCTATTATTTGGTACAGTTCTGTGTGATTCTGTAGCGCCAGTGAACAAGGTTCAAAGCGGGATGATCTTTGCTATGATCAGCGGGCTCCACTCACTCAAATAACTAAATATAAGCACACTAGCAGCATGGCCCGGCGTTGCCCATGCTTGATTCAAAAATCGTACAACTCATACAGCAATCGCTATCACTTGACTTCAAATATTTTTGCCCTTCCTTGCCTTTAAAGGAGTGCCCATTTCCGTGCTGATGTTGCTACATGCCTTACTTCATGCCTATCTCACGCTGCGAATTGTTTCTAAGCTCTATACTAAACATTAAATCTGTTACGAAAAAAGAACCAAACAAAATAAACACAAAACGATCAGCTTTAAAAAAGGACTCGCAACTGGAAAAACTGAATGAAAAAAGAATGTTAACAACAAACCGATCTCCCACTTTATAACCAATGGAAACTTATATTAATATTTAACGTACATTTATACTGAACATTTTGCCAACATCATTTCGTTGATACTATTTAGATTGTGAAAAGATTGACTTTCCTAATAAAATACTGTGAAATAGGAAAGAAAGACTGATTTAAACACACACACACAGTCATGTATATATATATATATATATATATATATATATATATATATATATATATATATATATATGTGTGTGTGTGTGTGTGTGTGTGTGTGTGTGTGTGTGTAAGCACATACAAGGAAAATACTCTAAATCAAAGAAAGAAAGAAAGAACAAATGAAGGAAACAGACGAAATCCAAGAATTCTTCATAATAACTAAAACTACCGTTGCGCAATGAGATGTTCTTAATACGATTTGCATTCAAGTGAAACACCACTCGTTTCGATTGGCTGCCTCCATCTCGCACGGATACACGCATGCGCAATTATTATTCAATTTCCTTTTGCCGCTCTTTACCACTCGGATTCAACAAGGTTCTTGACCATTAACACTGAAGCCACTATCTTCATTTTTCCATTTCAGGCGCCACGGGGCAAATCAACTTGAGAACAATTTTCTAGTGCCTTTTCGAATCTATTAACTCCATTTCCCTGATTTTCCTAGCTGTAAATTGACTCGAATTTAGAAATCGCCAAGCCGGTCCTGAAATATAAAGTGTCCGATTGAACGGCCAGGGGAAAAATTTTTTGGTGAGGCGCTCAGTATGGTCGGAAAGAAAAGCTGAAAAGTAAGGAAAACAACTTCAATTAAGTTTTGTGTCTTCATATCTCCAAGATACATGATGTGATAGAAAGGAATTCTTTGCGCCTTTTCATTTCATGATTTTAGTATCTCATCTTAAGTTTTCATGGCTCAAAAATAGCGCTCTCACATACACAAACACACACACACACACACACATACACACACACACACATACACAAACACACACACATGCATACACACATACAAACATATGTGTATATATATATATATATATATATATATATATATATATATATATATTATACTAATTGTTAGATTAAGCTTTGAATTGTATCTTAGAAATGATTAAAAACTGGGATCCTCCGAGGTTTAGAACACTATTAGATACTAATTTGAACATGATTACTCTCTTAAAGAAGAATCGTGATGAAATCGATCATAAACCAAAACGACATGTTCATCATTAATTAATCATAGCTAAGGATCGTAAGCTCAGGAAGGATTGAAATAACGTTCAAATATATATATATATATATATATATATATATATATATATTATTCCAGGTTAATTTTCAAACTTTTTGAAGAAGATCATTGCCCTCTCTAACCTTCTAACTTAGTGTCCTGGAGTAACAAATGAAGGAACGTTATATGCACGATTTCATTTTCAATTTTTTTTCTCTGCTCTTTGGACTGTCATATCTGAAACTTATCCCGCAAGTGCCAAACGTCGTATGAATTGAGTTGGATCTTTTCTAATTGATCTCTTTAGCTCTAATTTGAAATGATGATCCCTCTTCCTGTTATGACCCCTTGAACCAGTTTTCCTCTCTACTCTTGCCACATTTTTTAATTTATTCACCGTTCTATTGATGGTTTTTAATAGATTTTGAAGATGGAAGCCAGAGTATGAATGTTGTTACCATTACTGAAGGCCTGAATTAATTTATTCTTCTGGCCATTGCTCATTTGAGAAGACAGTGGGGCTGAAACAAAACCTGCTCGCATTCTAGCAGAATAACTTAAAGGGTTTTTTCAATGATTCTTACGAAAAACTGTATCAAGATGGCTAAACGTCAAATCTGAAAGCCTGGAAAAACGAAACTCAGTTTAATTTTTTTTGTTTTTAGATATTAAACATATTTGTTATACATGATGGGATTAAGGATCAAGTTGGTTTCGGTAAACACACAAGTTACATTAGATGGGATCAAGGAAAATTAAGCAATTTTTGAAGAAATTCTGCCTTGGATCAAAGCGATTTGTGTAAATGTAGCAGACATTCTTGGTTATATCAATTTTATTTGATAAAAGGAAAAATGATCTGAGTTGGATTAAGGTGATTTAATCCCTTCCTGTTAGCTGTTGTTTCTCTCACACTTCTCGCTTGTGGAGATCTCTCCCCGGTTTCTGCTCTCCTATCAACGATCTTGAAACATTTAAATGCAATGTCAGTCGTCATATCATGTCTCCTTGAATCCCGTTCATTTATCGGCCTCTCTGTTTCTTGCACTTTAAATAACACCTTGCATCCTAGTAGTTTTGTTACGTGACTTAGGTTGAAATCGTTTTTTTTTTTTTTTTTAAAAGGGGACTTGTATATATGATCCATCGCAAAAGATGCTGAAAAATCTTGGGATCCTTTTATCGCTGCAGAAAGCAGGGCTGGCGCGTCTTACTCCCGAAAACCCTGACCAGAGTGCCCGTTGTGCTTCTGCCATTTTTATCAGTACTGTTTTATGGCTATTCGCCTTTAAAAAAATATATATTTAAAAATTAAGGTTACATTGTCACTCATCAAGTAATAATATACAATGTTTGGATTTGTTTGTTTTGTTTTACGTCATATCAATCTCAATGGGTTATTTAATGCCGACAAGATTTTTAGGATAGGTTCGTATGAATAGAACATGTATTCCTTTTTTGTTTTATTTTGTTTTACGTCATATCAATCTCAATGGGTTATTTAATGCCGACAAGAGTTTTATTGCTGCTAATATTTTTTCTTCAAAATGTATTGCTAGTAATAATTTTTCCAAAAAGGTATTGCTGGTATTAAAAACTATTTTTACACTTTCATAGTGTTTTGACCCCTTTTAGGGGAGTTAACTATTTGTCCATAGCTGGACTCTGACAGGTGCTACCACCCCGGGTCAGGGTGAACCTGGGAACATCAGCAATTAAGAGGTTGTTCCACGCTTCTGAAAAACTGATCAAAGGCCTTGCTGTTAGATGTAGTTTATCGTCTTACCCAGGACGCGGATGTAGTTTATCGTCTTACCCAAGACGCGGATGTAGTTTATCGTCTTCCCCAGGACGCGCATGTAGTTTATCGTCTTACCCAAGACGCGGATGTAGTTTATCGTCTTCCCCAGGACGCGCATGTAGTTTATCGTCTTACCCAGGACGCGGATGCAGTTTATCGTCTTACCCAGGTTACGGATGCAGTTTATCGTCTTACGCAGGACGCGGATGCAGTTTATCGTCTTACCCAGGACGCAGATGTAGTTTATCGTTGTTGTAGAGTAGTTTTCACAGTGGAGGCTTGTATTTCAATAAGTCGTCCTAAATTAGGTTCGACGTACAAAACGTTAGGAACTTGGAAATAAGAGTTAATAACGCAGCAACCTAGTTGTGATGGTTGGTACTTCAATGTCCGATATCGACTGACTCGCGCAACTCCACTGAGCCCAACTGGCGACCGCTACTACTACTACTACTACTTATTATGTGTGGGAGAGTCTATTACAATAGAATAGGTACGTCAGGTATAACAATCGTCTTACCCAGGACGGAATAAACATTGTGTATCTGCTTGTCCGGTGTGGTGCGTACTACGCAGGAACCCGACGCGGTAGGAGCCTCAAAAGTGCTAGTTTCTGCAGTGGTTTTTTTTTTGCTTTTTATACTTTGTACTTTTTTCTACCTAAATTATATTGTAAATAATAAACTATAATAATCGACAGGGCCGGTACTTAAAAACCGAACCTATCAACCTCGTGGGGGACCCATGCCTGCTCGGGAGGTGGCAGATGTGCTAATTTCACTAGCGCTTATTTTTTTAAATTGTATTTTTTTTTATTCCGAGATCATCGTTTAAGTAGGATCTCTGATTTCCTTTTTACTAATAGTAATACTAACCAGAAACCAACCGCTAGTAATTAAAATAAAAATTGTAGTCCATATTTTTACATCTCTAGAAAGACAAAGCTGAGAAAACGATCGCTTAAAAAAAAAAAAAAAATGTTTAAAGATTTCATCACATCAAACATATTCCCGAAAACTTAAATCAGTCTGTGCCATGCGTGATACACGCTTAGGCGGTCATGTATCTTTCGATCACTAAGTAGAATTTTTCCCGCAGTAGGTTGCCATTTCTTTCTGCAGTAGACCAGTTTTAGACACATTTTTAAGACCATCTAGGTTGTATTGTGTTGTAAAAATTTATTTTTTCAGCAGAGATGCGTTGGAGAATAATCTTTATGGAAATGTAAAAATTTGTGACTTAAATATTGTTTCGAGTAAAATTTAGTCATGAAAATATTGAAAAGAATAACATTTTCTCAGATTTTTTAAATACAAATAAATATTAATTATAAAATTAAATAATGAATATGTACTGAAATTTTCATTTAAATTGGATAATTTCCTAATTTTTGGTAATTCAAAAAACTGCTGTCCATCACCTTAAATTTTCTTTGACGGAAAACACTTTTGCACTGTTGATAAAGCTAGTAGCAATTATATCAGCTCGAATGATACTTGTGTGTAAAACCTTTCTTTTGCAGGTACTTGATAACATCACGATGGCAAATATTTTCATTTCAAGATAAGTCATTACATTTGAAGTCTTCTTTGAACAGTCAACTGAAAGAAACAATGCAGTTATTATTAAGAAGAGTTAAAATTAATGTATGCAAGATTTCACAGCTCTAGCATCAATCCTTCATAGTCAGCCTATGAACTTTTCAGCCCTCAATCGTACCTGGAAAGAAACAATGCAGTTATTAATAAGAAGAGTTGAAATTAATGCATGCAAGATTTCACAGCTCTAGCATCACTCCTTCATAGTCAGCCTATGAACTTTTCAGCCCTCAATCGTACCTGGAAAGAAACAATGCAGTTATTAATAAGAAGAGTTGAAATTAATGCATGCAAGATTTCACAGCTCTAGCATCACTCCTTCATAGTCAGCCTATGAACTTTTCAGCCCTCAATCGTACCTAGAAAGAAAGAATGCAGTTATTAATAAGAAGAGTTGAAATTAATGCATGCAAGATTTCACAGCTCTAGCATCACTCCTTCATAATCAGCCTATGAACTTTTCAGCCCTCCATCGTACCTGGAAAGAAACAATGCAGTTATTAATAAGAAGAGTTGAAATGAATGCATGCAAGATTTCACAGCTCTAGCATCACTCCTTCATAGTCAGCCTATGAACTTTTCAGCCCTCCATCGTACCTAGAAAGAAACAATGCAGTTATTAATAAGAAGAGTTGAAATGAATGCATGCAAGATTTCACAGCTCTAGCATCAATCCTTCATAGTCAGCCTATGAACTTTTCAGCCCTCCATCGTACCTGGAAAGAAACAATATAGTTATTAATAAGAAGAGTTGAAATGAATGCATGCAAGATTTCACATCTCTAGCATTACTCCTTCATAGTCAGCCTATGAACTTTTCAGCCCTCCATCGTACCTGGAAAGAAACAATGCAGTTATTAATAAGAAGAGTTGAAATTAATGAATGCAAGATTTCACAGCTCTAGCATCACTCCTTCATAGTCAGCCTATGAACTTTTCAGCCCTCAATCGTACCTGGAAAGAAACAATGCAGTTATTAATAAGAAGAGTTGAAATTAATGCATCCAAGATTTCACAGCTCTAGCATCACTCCTTCATAGTCAGCCTATGAACTTTTCAGCCCTCAATCGTACCTGGAAAGAAACAATGCAGTTATTAATAAGAAGAGTTGAAATTAATGCATGCATGATTTCACAGCTCTAGCATCAATACTTCATAGTCAGCCTTTGAACTTTTATGCCCTCCATCGTACCTAGAAAGAAAGAATGCAGTTATTAATAAGAAGAGTTGAAATTAATGCATGCAAGATGTCACAGCTCTAGCATCACTCCTTCATAGTCAGCCTATGAACTTTTCAGGCCATAATCGTACCTGGAAAGAAACAATGCAGTTATTAATAAGAAGAGTTGAAATTAATGAATGCAAGATTTCACAGCTCTAGCATCACTCCTTCATAGTCAGCCTATGAACTTTTCAGCCCTCCATCGTACCTGGAAAGAAACAATGCAGTTATTAATAAGAAGAGTTGAAATTAATGCATGCAAGATTTCACAGCTCTAGCATTAATCCTTCATAGTCAGCCTATGAACTTTTATGCCCTCCATCGTACCTAGAAAGAAACAATGCAGTTATTAATAAGAAGAGTTGAAATTAATACATGCAAGATTTCACAGCTCTAGCATCACTCCTTCATAGTCAGCCTATGAACTTTTCAGCCGTCCATCGTACCTGGAAAGAAACAATGCAGTTATTAATAAGAAGAGTTGAAATGAATGCATGCAAGATTTCACAGCTCTAGCATCACACCTTCATAGTCAGCCTATGAACTTTTCAGCCTTCCATCGTACCTGGAAAGAAACAATGCAGTTATTAATAAGAAGAGTTGAAATGAATGCATTATTAGATTTCACACAGCTCTAGCATCAATCCTTCATAGTCAGCCTATGAACTTTTCAGCCTCCATCGTACCTAGAAAGAAACAATGCAGTTATTAATAAGAAGAGTTGAAATTAATGCATGCAAGATTTCACAGCTCTAGCATCAATCCTTCATAGTCAGCCTATGAACTTTTCAGCCCTCAATCGTACCTAGAAAGAAACAATGCAGTTATTAATAAGAAGAGTTGAAATGAATGCATGCAAGATTTCACAGCTCTAGCATCACTCCTTCATAGTCAGCCTATGAACTTTTCAGCCCTCCATCGTACCTGGAAAGAAACAATGCAGTTATTAATAAGAAGAGTTGAAATGAATGCATGCAAGATTTCACAGCTCTAGCGTCACTCCTTCATAGTCAGCCTATGAACTTTTCAGCCCTCCATCGTACCTGGAAAGAAACAATGCAGTTATTAATAAGAAGAGTTGAAATTAATGCATGCAAGATTTCAAAGCTCTAGCATCACTCCTTCATAGTCAGCCTATGAACTTTTCAGCGCAGCCTCGGACCTAGAAAGAAACAATGCAGTTATTAATAAGATGAGTTGAAATTAATGCATATAAGATTTCACAGCTCTAGCATCACTCCTTCATAGTCAGCTTATGAACTTTTCAGCCTTCCATCGTACCTGGAAAGAAACAATGCAGTTATTAATAAGAAGAGTTGAAATGAATGCATGCAAGATTTCACAGCTCTAGCATCAATCCTTCATAGTCAGCCTATGAACTTTTCAGCCCTCCATCGTACCTAGAAAGAAACAATGCAGTTATTAATAAGAAGAGTTGAAATTAATGCATGCAAGATTTCACAGCTCTAGCATCAATCCTTCATAGTCAGCCTATGAACTTTTCAGCCCTCAATCGTACCTAGAAAAAGAAACAATGCAGTTATTAATAAGAAGAGTTGAAATTAATGCATGCAAGATTTCACAGCTCTAGCATCACTCCTTCATAGTCAGCCTATGAACTTTTCAGCCCTCAATCGTACCTGGAAAGAAACAATGCAGTTATTAATAAGAAGAGTTGAAATTAATGCATGCAAGATTTCACAGCTCTCGCGTCACTCCTTCATAGTCAGCCTATGAACTTTTCAGCCCTCCATCGTACCTGGAAAGAAACAATGCAGTTATTAATAAGAAGACTATGAAATTTTCAGCCCTCCATCGTACCTGGAAAGAAACAATGCAGTTATTAATAAGAAGAGTTGAAATTAATGCATGCAAGATTTCAAAGCTCTAGCATCACTCCTTCATAGTCAGCCTATGAACTTTTCAGCGCAGCCTCGGACCTAGAAAGAAACAATGCAGTTATTAATAAGATGAGTTGAAATTAATGCATATAAGATTTCACAGCTCTAGCATCACTCCCTCATAGTCAGCCTATGAACTTTTCATCCCACCCCCGTCCCAGGAAAAATGCAGTTATTAATAAGAATTTGAAATTGCTGCATGCAAGATTTTACAGCTGTAGCATCACTCCTTCAGCCAACACTGGTACGGTATATGATTTGTACTAAAAATGCAAGGTATTATTTTACCTGTAGCAAAGATTATGCAAAAATGTTTTTGTGTGTAATCTGTATTCTTCAAAATCTGTGTCTAGTTTTAGTCAAAGTCGCGTTTTACGTCTTACGTCGCATTAAATCACTTCTTCTCTTCCTAGCAAGAAAGCTGAGTGATTTAACGAAACGTTGTAATCCATACATTTGTAGCCAAATGTATATAAGAATTTCCAAATTTATTCTTCGGAACCCTAATGTTCTTTCCAGTGCGCATAATAAAGAAAGGAGGATTGGAAAATTTGATAGTCACAGGACAGATTAAAGGCAAGAGGGACATTGGAAAACAACATACAGCCTACCAGGTAAGCTGGGACGAATGGATGGCTGAGTAGGTTTCGGGAGGGATGAAAAAAGTTAAAATTTATTAAACTACAAAGGAGAAGAAATCGAAGCGTGGGATGATCTCTGAATGGATGAGGCACATAGAAGAAGATTCTTGTTCATTTTCTCTTTCCCAACACCTTTCTTCATCTCCGACATTCTCCCCTCGTTTCACCCCTCTCTCGACTCCCCTTGATCCTTCAGGTGTGCCATTATCCTCTTTCCTCAACTCTCTCACGATTCTTCATGTTTCTTCATCTGTAACAATTACTTCTTCCCCACCCCTTGTTGTCGATTACCCCCTCCTTCTTTTGTAACGTTATCCTCTTTTCCTCCCCATTTTTTACGATTACCCCCTTCCTCCTTTTGTAACTATCCTCTTTTTCACCCCTTGTTTACGTTTACCCCCTTCCTTCTTTTGTAACGTTATCCTCTTTTTCTCCCCCTTTTTTACGATTACCCCCTTCCGCCTTTTGTAACTATACTCTTTTTCACCCCTTGTTTACGTTTACCCCCTTCCTTCTTTTGTAACGTTATCCTCTTTTTCTCCCCCTATTTTACGATTACCCCTTTCCTTCTTTTGTAACTATCCTCTTTTTCGCGCCTTGTTTACGTTTACCCCCTTCCTTTTTGTGTAACGTTATTCTCTTTTTCTCCCCTCTTTTTACGTTTACCCCCTCCCTTCTTTTGTAACATTATCCTCTTTTTCACCCCTTGTTTACGTTTACCCCCTTCCTTCTTTTGTAACGTTATCTTCTTTTACTTGCCTTGTTAAGATTACCCCCCCTTTCTTCTTCTGTAACATTATCCTCTTTTCTCTCTTTGTTTACGGTTACCCCCTTCCTTCTTTTATAATATTATTCTCTTTTTCTCTCCTCCTTAACGACTCTCTTTGTTCCTTCATCTACAACATTATCTTTCTTTTTTTTCTCTTCTTTCACGACTCACACATGCTCTTTCATCGCCCACCATTTTGAATTCAGAAGATTCATGCGAACCTGTTCAGAAGGAAAAAAAAGTCTTCAAATCACTCAGTAATTTTCATGTGATTATATCTCCTTATAACCAACATCCGGGGAATCTCGGATCTGACGAACTTTTTTCTTTCTCCTTAAATCCCTATTTATTTATTTATTTTTTTTTGCTTTCTTTTCTTTATTTATTTGGCTGTCGTTCATCAATTTGTTTTGGCTTTTGTTCCATTGTCACTTATTTTTCTCCTTGTGAATGTTAATTTTTCACCTCAGCATTGGATTATCTTTCTTCTGTCGAGATGATGTCACGGCTTGTCTGCCGAATATGCCTCGATTTAATGACTCTTCTGAAAGATAATTATTGACTTGGTAACTGTCGGACAATGTAGAATTGTGGTTCCAAGCAGGTTCCTTTCAATTAAGCCTTGGAGAATTATGACCAAAGATATGGGGTGGGGGCGAGTAACGGTCCTGTAAAAAAACAAAAAGGTTTTAGATTTTGAGAAAAATAAAGCAATAACGTCAACGAGGCGTCTTTGTTGGTTGTATCTTCCAGATGAAAGACGTTGTTTTTTTTTCACCTAAGACATTAAAAGAGAAAGACGGTACAACGACATTGCACTCTTTTTCGGATTTTTCAATTATTTGGGGGCATATTAAAACGAAATGAAAGAAAGTAAAGCAGAGTGAGAAAGAAAGAAAAAGAAGAAAAAAAGCATGAGAAATCGAGACAGATAAACGGACATGAAAGCAAGAAAAAAGAAAGAAAAAGAAAGAAAAACTAAGTGAGATAAACGGACATGAAAGAAGGAAAGAATGACAAAAGAAAGAAAAAGAAAGAAAAAAGTGAGATTAACGCACATGAAATAAAAAAGGAAAGAAAGAAAAAAGAAAGAAAAACTGAGCGAAATTAACGGACATAAGAGAAAGAAAGAAAGAAAAAGGAAAGAAAAATTAAATCAAAGATAAAAACATGAAAGCAAGAAAGAAGGAAAAAAGAATGAAAAGCTGATTGAAATAAATGGATATGAAGGAAAAAAAATAAAAAAGAAGGAAAAATAAAGAAAAACCGAGTGGGATAAAAAAATATGAAAGAAAGAATGAAAGAAGGCGGAAAGAAAAAATCGAATGAGATAAACGGACATGAAAGAAAGAAAGAAAGAAAGAGGGAAAAAGAAAGAAAAATGCATCAGATATAAGAACATGAAAGAAAGGAAGAAGGAAAAAATATAAAGAAAAACCAAGTGCGTTAAAAGAACATGAAAGAAAGAAAGGAAGAAAAATGTAGGAAAAAGTAAAAGAGAGTGATAAACGGACATGAAAGAAAGAAAGAAAGAAAGGAATGAAAAGAGAGAAAAAAAGAGCGAAATAAACTGACATAAAGGAAAGAAAGAAGGGAAGAAGGAAAAAAGAAAGACAAATTGAATCAGATATAAGAACATGAAAGCAAGAAAGAAGAAAAAAAAAGAAAAACCTAACAAAATAAACGGATATAAACGAAAGAAAGAAAGAAAGAAAGATAGAAAGATAGAAAGAAAGAAAGAAAGAATGAAAGAAAGCAAGAAAGCAAGCAAGAAAGAAAGAAAGAAAGAAAGAAAGAAAGAAAGAAAAGAAAGCAAGCAAGAAAGAAAGCAAGAAAGAAAGAAAGCAAGAAAGAAAAGAAAAGAAAAGAAAAGAAAAGAAAAGAAAGAAAGAAAGAAAGAAAGAAAGAAAGAAAGAAAGCAATTCCCCAAACCTAACGAAATATCAAAATTTTTATTGTGTCCCTGGAATGGGGAGTTATCACCATTTATATTATTTGCAGTGGATCAAAAGTTATCTTTTTTTTTTCACTACGATTCCAAACATTTCGTTTGTCATGTCTTCCGGCTTTCTTCGAGTGTCTCAGTATCTGGGTAGCCTTCAAGGAATTTCGAATTAAACCCTTTATTCAATCTACAGGGTTGGATATTTTTTCATTTAGCATGTAGTAAAAACCCTTATCACTGTCTCTTGGTTGATTCGATTACATGTCAACCGTTATTTAACATGAAATTTGCTGATGGACATGACTGAAGGTCGAACTCAACACTCAGTAATAAGGTCAACCACACTAGGCTCGTTAACCATTAACCGACACCGAGGCGTCTATTTTCGTTGAAAGTTAGAGATATCTGAAAAGTTTATTTTAAAATACACCATGTTGTTCAGTCATTCAAATGTCGTACGTCATTGTCAAAACTATGGGAAATTCTCGGAAACTTGAAAAAATGTTTCTATATTAACTTATGGAAAAGAATGCCGGACAGACTTTAAATATTTTTTTTTCCTTTACGACAATATAATCCCTGGCGATGAAAAGTGAATTTATAACGAGAAACCAAAATGTCGAAAATTGTAGCTATGTTCAGAAAAGCCATTAACATCCGAACGTAAACGGGGAAATATATTCGTCTCCGTGTTCGGTGGCTTTCAAAAGGATTATCCCATATGAATCATGCATATTGATAGATAAATATCTTCCCCGTGACAATAAATTCAGCGGAGAATTTTGTTGCGTGACAACGCCTGTCTGACGCTGTAAATGTCCATAGTGATAGGATAAAATGTTCTTTACTCTGTGTCTTGTCAGTGAGGCTTAGAACACGCCAACATTAGATCCCTGTAAGTTCTCTAGAAAGAGACCTTGGGGGTTGATACTTTAAAACTCATCATCATCAAGTCCAGCAAGTTCGGCGTTCCATTAAACGCTGTCTCCACCCATTTCTGTCGTTCATTGCATTTGGTAGCGCATCCAGCCTGTATCCCGTTTCTTCAATCAGATGGTCAATGTACATCTTCTTTGGTTGACCTTGAACTTCCAGCATTTGATTAGTGCTGCTCAAAGCATTCGTGTGTAAGCAACATCTAACCTCTTTTCTAGTTTAGCTGTTAGTGTCCAGGTTAAGGAGCCATATACAAGGTCGGACTCTACTGGGGCTCTGAAAATGTTTCTTTTCAGTCTTTTCCGGTGAATTTGACATCCAGATTTTGTTCATTTAATTAAACGCTTCCCAGGTTTTTCCCAGTCTGAAGTGGAGGCAATTGTATAGCTACCCAAGCATTTGAAGTCGTCTACCTGCTTGATGTTTTCTCCGTCCAGACTTTTTTTAAAACCCAGTCGTTGATGGACATGAGTGATGATTCAACTCACTACTCAGTAATAAGGTCTACCATACTAAGCTCAATAAAAAAAGAATGAATGAAAAAAGATGGAAAAAGAAAAACTAAGTGAGATAAACGGACTTGAATAAAAGAAAGAAAGAAATAAAGAATTAATAAAGAAGTAAAAAGAAAGAAAAACTAAATTAGATAAACGGACATGAAAAAAAGAATGAAAAAAAAAAACCCGAGCAAAATAAACTGAAATAAGAGAAAGAAAGAAGGGAAGAAGGAAAAACTCAAAGTAAAAACGGACTTCTACGACGGTTTTTATTTAATCTATTGTAAACCTAAACTATGTCTACCTTTATGACTGTAGTGTAAACCGACGGCATGTCTAACCCATAAATATAGCATACATCATCATCATCAGGTCGAAAAAGTTCAGCAATTCATGACACGCTATCTCCATCCATTCTTGTCGTCCACTGCAATTTGGAATCTCATTCTGCCTGTATCCCGTGTCATCATCAGATGGTCAATCTACATTTTCTTTAGTCGACCTTGTCTTCTTTTTCCATGGAATGGTATCCAGAGTTGAACGTCTTCAGCTAGTTCTACTTTGCTATATATATATATATATATATATATATATGTGTGTGTGTGTGTGTGTGTGTGTGTGTGTGTGTGTGTGTGTGTGATTAAAGACAACAGACAAGGTACTGCGATTAAGCTTTTTATTTAATTTTTCTTGTGTTCAAACAAGTGCTTTCTTCTCTGGACATTTAAACACACACACAAACTTACCAAACTACATCCGAAACATACCAGTAGAAAATACAAACATAATAACCCCATCCACATGTCAAAAAAGATTAAAAATAATGGAAGCGTTAATAATAAAAAAAAAAGGAAAAACGCCAACATTTAATGATATTAACTACGGCCACAATGTGCTAACTGTTTTCGGAAAATAAGACAACACAATTCATACATCCAATCAAAAAGCAAAAATAAGATCATCCTTGATAATGGCTAAAAGTATAGCCGAAAGCCCTCGGAATTACAGAATATTTGGACAGCTTCTACACACTCTGTGTACAGAAAAGAAAACATTTGAATAATTAAATAAAAAGTTTAATCTCAGTACGTTGCCTGTCGTTTTTAGTGAAACATGAATAAATGAAGGATTGCTGCCTAAATACACAATGTATATATATATATATATATATATATATATATATATATATATTTTTTTAATAAAAGACAGACCACGTTAAGATTCCATGTAATAAGCTATTTCACCATAACCCTTTAACAGGGTTCTGGATCATCAGACTTTACTTCCAAAAGCTGAAATGAAAAATGAAAAGCAATTCACACGTTTTTTACGGACCTCATTAAGTATACGCAAAGTTAACGAAGTGAGGTGGGAGAGAGGATATGAGTGCGTCATATGTATCATTTTAGTTTCCTATTTTAACCCCAGTGTGTCGGCTGGATGTTGCTCAAATCTAACGCGTCTCGTCTCTAGATAAAGGTGGTTAAAAAATTAAAATTAGAAAAACACTTAAATAACCTTAAATTATTAAACAAGAGAAATGAATTGATTGTCACATGTAGGCATAACAATAAATATCTGTTCAAATACGTTGATCCAGATTATTCTTAAAGTAAATTATGACCTTTCCCGTTTTTTAGTTTTTTTATGGTCACTAATTCCGTTTATTCTTATTTTTTTTTTAACTTAAAAAAAAAGTATGTTTTAAAAAATCCTTTGTCTTTAAAATAAAATGATATTCACAACTTTAAATAATATATTTTTTATTTATTTTATATATAAAATACAAATCCCGTCTAAATTAAAAGCAACATATACTTTTAAAATAAAAAACTGTAATTTCCATATAGCATATAGACTGCTCCAACATTGCGTTAAACAGATATCTTTATTAATATTTAAATTATGTAAAGGTCAGCACCTGAATATGTATAATTCATAGCTCCGTTAGATTAACACCATCTCTCCATATGTGATATACACACACACACACACACACACACACACACACACACACACACACACACATATATATATATATATATATATATATATATATATATATATATATATATATATATATTTTTATACAAATTTAGGTAATCCGTATGGGTAGACCTGAGGAGGATGATATCCAGAGAGCTCAATGTAAGATTCATAGCAGATATGTTTGAATAAAAGACAGACCACGTTAAGATTCCATGTAATAATCTATTTTACCATAACCCCTTTAACAGGGTTCTGGATCATCAGACTTTACTTCCAAAAGCTGAAATGAAAAATGAAAAGAAATTCACACGTTTTTTACGGACCTCATTAAGTATACGCCAAGTTAACGAAGTGAGGAAGTGGGGTGGGAGAGAGGATATGAGTGTGTCATATGTAAGAATTTGAATGAAACCTGTCGTGTAATTTATTGGGGTTGTTTTCCTTAATGTAGTCCTTATCGCTCACCCCTTAACCACCTTTATCTAGAGACGAGACGCGTTAGATTTGAGCAACATCCAGCCGACACACTGGGGTTAAAATAGGAAACTAAAATGATACATATGACACACTCATATCCTCTCTTGTATCTGTTTAACGCAATGTTGGAGCAGTCTATATGCTATATGGAAATTACAGTTTTTTATTTTAAAAGTATATGTTGCTTTTAATTTAGACGGGATTTGTATTTTATATATAAAATAAATAAAAATATATTATTTAAAGTTGTGAATATCATTTTATTTTAAAGACAAAGGATTTTTAAAACATACTTTTTTTTTAAGTTAAAAAAATAAGAATAAACGGAATTAGTGACCATAAAAAAACTAAAAAACGGGAAAGGTCATAATTTACTTTAAGAATAATCTGGATCAACGTATTTGAACAGATATTTATTGTTATGCCTACATGTGACAATCAATTCATTTCTCTTGTTTAATAATTTAAGGTTATTTAAGTGTTTTTCTAATTTTTCTACAAGGCATAAATTAAATTACATTGATTGCCTTTCTAATTATAAGACTTAGCTTTTGCTACAATATCCCACGCAATAATGTGTGTATTACCATCATTCTTTAATTGTTAGAAAATTGTGTACAGAGCAGTGCTGTTTGTGAATTTTATATTGCTTAAAGTCATTCGATAATGTGAGAAACGAAATATGCAAGTATTTTCAGTGGAACAAAAATAAATTTTGATATCATTACATATATACATGCAAATATATATAAACCTAGGAAGAAGTAATTTAAGCATTTCTTGACAGGAACATTTGTATATAAGCATTTTATCTTTAGACTAGTCATATATTTGTTTTTTATTGTAACCTCAATTCTTGGTACAATTAACTATTCGCATAAAAATTGGGGATCTTTTAAGTAAGTTAAAAAAACATAGACATAAAAAAAAAATATATATGTCTAGTTTAGATATAACATCTTTATATACAAATGTTTCCGTAAAGAAACGACTAAATTTACTAAAAACACATCTAACAAAACAATATATATATATATATATATATGTGTGTGTGTGTGTGTGTGTGTGTGTGTCCAGGTACGATGAGATCTAATAAAATACAATTGCAACGTTCACAACATTTAATTTAAAAGAGGGCTCAATTCAAATCAGAGCAATATTAATTATTTTAGGATATTACATAGAAAAACATGTTAAAATCGCTACATAATTGCAGTCGTATTTCGATGCGTATCAATGCATCTCATAAGGCGATTGTAAATTACTGGCGAGTGAACGTGTTATTTAGATTTGAAATCAAAATACAATCTGTTTTTTCGAAAAAAAGAAAAGAAAAGGAAATAGGGGGTTACGATAAATTTAAACAAAGCGAATATATATATATATATATATATATATATATATATATATAAAGAAAATATATGAAAAAACAAAACAAAAATCCTTATATACGATTATGCTGTTTTAATGTTAATATGTCAACGTCTGACGTTTCGGTCATATTAACATATTAACATATGACATATTAACATATAAGGATTTTTGTTTTGTTTTTTCCGTATATATTTTTCTTCATACTGTCGAATCTATATCCATATATTTGCTTATATATATATATATATGTATGTGTGTGTGTGTGTGTGAAAAGTGTGTGTATATAAATATAAATGAATATATATATATATATATATATATATATATATAATTATTTATATATTATATCCGCGCTACTTATTAGAAAGCGCTCAATATCAGAGATAGAGCTAACATGTTTATATATGTATGAGTCCCGACGGATGAGCAAGTGTGTATGTATGTCTGCGTACCTCATCGGGCGTATGAACATGCATCTATGTTTGCGTTAGCACGATGACATCACGACGACGATTCCCCCAACTCCCATAATAACACTAATACACGCAATCTATATAAACCCAAAATTAAAAAAATTAATCAGTTTGTCTGACGATCGCAAAAGCGTGAAACCCAGGGTCACAAAGTCACATCAATCCAACCAAATATATATATATATATTTATATATATATATATATATATATATATATATATATATATATGGGAACTCGTATTCGAGCATACCCGTCTACTAGGGCGGCTAGCACATTTGTGTTTGTTCAACACCCACAGAGACCAGCTGTGATTTATACTGCAACTATGCTGACCTTAAGAGAGAGCCTGTTATCTCGCATGATCCACAATCTGAACAAGGCCAGCACATTCAAACCCTCGGTCACGATTACTTGTGATTTCCTGCTAGCTATCGACGGTCCCCCAAGTGTTCCGTCTACACTTAATCGTCATTTCACTCACAATCGTCCCTCTCCAGACACATAATATCAGGAAATCTCCCTCCTGACAAATCAACCGTAGTGCGATTCGAACCCGAGTCTCATGGTCATAAAGCGAATGTTCTAACCACTGGGATATATATATATATATATATATATATATATATATATATATATATATATATATATATATATATATATATATATATATATATATATATAAAGATATATATAAGACTTCGCATTTAAGTCCTGTTTGATCAAAAAGAAAAGAAAAACTTTTATATATACACCTATTATTATGTCTTTTCCTTTTAACTTTTGTCGGCGTCTAATTCTACTGTGATCGTGCGTCTGTGCGTACGGCCATATTAGAAAAATCCCATTTGTCACGAAATGTATTGTTTCCAAATCTTATTAAGGTGGCCGCTTTGTAGTCGTTGGGCAAAGTGTCTATAGAAACATGATTCAGTTAACAATGTCCTTACACTTTGTGCACACACACACACACACACACACACACACACACACACACACACACACACACACAGACACACACACACACACGTCTGCGCGTGCGCATATTTCGTATGACATATACTAATAAATATATTTACTTATATTCGCAAATATATCAATATATTTTGAAAAATGTTAAACAAATTTTCTTTACTTATTTTCAAGATATATATCCATGAATAATTAGATATAACATTACGGATATGAATATGAAAAACCGTTTTATTGAATCTAAATTTGATTACGCGTTTCGCCTTTCTTGGCTTCGTCAGATCAAAAAACGAAAGAAAGAAATGCGTGTGTGTATTTTTGGGTATGCTTAAAGAATTAATACTTTTCCCGCTAAACCGGCGTTTTTGGTTCTGAAAGAAAAGAATGAAAATGAACGATTTTTTTTTTAAACTAGTCGTTAATATTTATTTTGTATTTTTGTTTATAATTTTCCCATTTTTCTGTAATGAATTTAAACTAAATCCTCATCTCATTTTCAGAATAATTCGAATGAAAAAAATGATTCATCTAGTTTTTACTGAAATTAATTTAAGGCATATCCAATTTTTCAGAATGAGTTGAAAGTAAAAGATTTTATATTATAAGATCTGTCCATATGCTTTCCGTGTGGACATTACGGGTATAAATTGGGATATATATATATATATATATATATATATATATATATATATATATATATATATATATAAATTTAATGAAAAACAGACCACTTTAAGGTACCATTACAATAATTTATTTCACCAAAATTACCTATTCGGTTTACCAAGTTCTTCGTAACTTAACTTATATATATATATATATATATATATATATATATATATATAGAGAGAGAGAGAGAGAGAGAGGGAGAGAGAGAGAGTAGTGGATACGGCTCGGATTGAAGAGTCAAGTTCTAATTCAAATTCCGGTCGAATCCATGACATTAACTTACTTGCTAATAGCATTGGGAAAGGTATGAATCCCCTTCTTCTCCCCCCAGCTATGGGTAAATGGCAGGATAGACTGGGTTCTATAGCCTTGGATGGCAAATGATCTAGGACAACACTGAATCTGAATTCAAATCCTTGGTTACCTTGTATTCGGCTCTTCAGAGGTGTGGTTGGTTTTGCACAAAGCCTTTCCCACTATAATCCAATCATATGTGCAGGTGTATGGCTGTCGTTTTCTAGAAATGAGTTGGACGGTATAGTCCATATATATATATATATATATATATATATATATATATATATATATATATATATATATATATGTTCTTAAGCAACCAAAACCATATGACTCACTCAATTTACACTTAGCGAACGATCTCTTTTTCAAGCTCTCTAATAATTAATTAACTCTCTTTCTCTTTCTCTCAATCTGTAAGAGTAGTCGCTGACTACAAACACAGTAAGGTCAGACAGGCTGACAGAAATGAATGGAAATTAAAAATAAATTCTCACACTTCCAGAATCACGTTACCATATACGAACGTTGAGTGGGAAACTTTGGAAGAATACCAGTTGGGACACGGATATCGAGGGAGTCGGACTATCCATGAAACCAAGATTCCAATGGATTCACCGAACTGAAGAGAAGGAATGCTGTCCCCAAATCACGCAAACACCCAGTATAAAATAAAGCAAAGGAAATCAAACGATGAAGACGAATTCCAATTCAACTCAACGCACTATACTGTTTACATCAAATGCATAGGTGAATTGCTAAGCGTGACAATCACCTAAGATAATCATGTGTGACACATTCAATTGGATGAAGGATGAATAATAAATTCTACATTGCTGAATATATGAAGAAGCGAGTAAACGGCCAGCTTTTTGAATCAGTACGCATAAGAGTGAAGAATACAACTTGCATGGCGCCGAATCTTACCCGAATAAAGAATTCTACATTGCTGAATATAAGAAGTGAATAAACGACCAGCGTTTGGGGTCAAAACTCCTAACAGTGGAGAAAGGAGAATAGACCAAAAGATACGAACGATATCCTCTGAAAGTAGAAAGAACAAAGAGAAATATAAAACAAGCGAAAGAGAGTGAAAAGGGAAAAGAGAAAAGTCAATTTTATTTCAGGCGAAAGACTGAAGATACGTGATTGTTTCAAATTTTAATCCCAAAATATAACGCATACATCTTTCCACACAGAAATGCATAAGGCACAGCTTTCCACGCATTCTCTTGCACTGATGTTTTCATGAATATTCTATTTATAATTAAATCTTTTTAAATTTTATATTGGAGTTTGTTGTTCGTTACTGTTGGTTGTCGTTCCTCATTCGTGTGTTTGACCCAGAAGAGGATCCATCTACATTGGAGCAGAAAACCTGGCATCTTCTAGACAGCAAGTTGTTTCGGAATATACCAAGGTTTCTGTCTTTTTTGTCGGTTTTCGCTCAAGCTTTGACAAAGCGTTAATAAAAGGGAAACATGTTAGTTTTTATATACGTGTGTGACGTCGTCCCCTGGTCGCAGCGCCAACTGTGACGTTCTATCCTGGTCTACCACGGCACCAACTGTGACGTCCCTAAACAGCACCAATTGTGACGTCCTCGCCGCGGCGCCAGCTGTTCGCTCCTCGCTGCTCCGTTCGGGTGTCGCTGCTCCAAACGTGACGTCCGCCTGTCGCGTCAGTCGTGTTGTCTCGTCCTGTGACGACCAACTGGCTTGGTATCAGTCGCGGCACCCAAATGTGACGTTCTAACCTTTTGGTGATTCGGGTGGGAATCTGGTTAGATTTGATATCAGTCTCGTCGTTCCCAACTCGCTTCCAACGCCTGGTTACCAAGGTAACTGCATCGATCTCCAGTCTGCCTACCCACGTTGTGAATTGATCTTAGGCAGACGAGATCAAACAGTGGTTGGGGCCGTAATGCAAACCGAGTTCAACGGGGGTGATACCACACAAATATGCATAAAAGAAAATAAAATGAAAACTCAAAAAGTTCAAAGTATCTAAGAAAAAGGTAACAAACTTTATGTCTAGTTGTTCGATACATAGGAATGCATCTATCTCCCGACCCGTTCTATGGATTGTGACACGTCGTTTTCCGTTAGGCGAGTTTTAACGCTTCAAGTTGTTTCCTCTCTAAGAAATTGTTTTTTTGGTGTGTCTTCGGACGCAAGTCGAAAAAAACTTATTTCGGTGGTCTGGATCTAAGTCGCTCTTCAAAATAATTGATCTTGGGTTGAAGAGGAGTCCGGAATTTGCGTGAATCTTGGTCAGCTAGCTTGCGAGGCGGCTTCAACTGGAGACTCAACTCAAACTTTTCTGAAACTGAACTGATTTCTGCTCGTTGTGGCTTCGCTTATATGGACGCCGACCAAAACCGGGGTGGGTCTGTCGGCGTCGGGGTTTCCTCGATAATTCTAAATACATATCCACCTCTCTGGTTAGGAATTTCCACTTTTTTTCCATTTTTGGGAGCCTTTCCTTACTCCCACCTTCTCACCATACTTCAGAGGGGAGTGACTGCCCTCCCCACTTCTTCGTAGCAGCTTCTCATACCTATACTTTGGATGGGCGGCGACAGCCTCCCTCGTGCGTCACGTGATCACCACTCGACCAATGATGTCTTAGTCGGGGGTGGACGAATCCGCGGCTTTGTTTCAGGGAAAAAAATATCTTGCTTAACTAAAAAAAATTATCCCTTCTTTTCCTTTTCTTCCTCTTAATCGCCGTTATCATTTTCCCTAGCCGCAACGGCGGTGGTCATAACTCTTGTTCTACACCTGGTCTTCGTCAATTATTTTATCGCCAATTGTCAGAATGGGTGGTCTTCTTAACACGGCCAACGTCGCCCCGAAAAGACATTTCTAAATTCCCATTCATTTCCCTTCGGTACATATTTCTGATAACATAATTTTATTATCGCAGGCCAAGGATGTTCCGTCGAAGGAAATCGGTCAGCGGACACTCGTGGGTGGCTTTTAATTTTTCATATGTGTCCAAAGTCCTTTTAGTTGCCTGTTTTTTGTCACTTATCGAAATAACATTTTCATTTGAATTTTTCTTTGGCCAGTCGGTCTGTAGTTGATAATAAGATGCCTTCCCGTACCAATAGTTTGTTTTCATATCCTTAGATAACACAGCCGTCGCCAAAACATATCTGATTCTTTCTTTCTTTCCCTTTCTTTTTACTCAGAATTTCCCTGTCATTGTAATGACACCCTTTCGCCATTTGTTACTTATCAAAATATCCCTTATCCATTGTCTCTTAGCCGTGTGTGTGTTCTGCTTATCATCTACGTTTGGTCTCGCCTCTCTTGTCCTTCTTTTCTTTCTTTTCTTTTTCTGCCTCGTTAAATGGTGCCACACGTGTCTTATTTGTTCTTTATTTTATCATCTTGTTGGATTCCCATCCACATTTGATCTTTAACTCCCCCCTCTCTTTCTCTCTCTCTCTCTCTCTCTCTATATATATATATATATATATATATATATATATACAGGTAGTAATCCGTTGGTATAATCCAGGCGAGTCCTATTAACACAACATAAAACTTGAAATATGTTAAAACTGACTCATTAAAATTCGTAGGTGGAAATGGTTAGTAACTAAACGTATCTTAATTCCAATTGTAAAGAGTATATATATATATATATATATATATATATATATTACTTAACTGTAAATATAAATTTTTGATGTCGTTTCCCCGTCTTCGAAGTTTCTTGGAATTGTCCATTCTTCAATGTGTCTTTGTTTACATGTTCGTTCATAAATGTCAGAATTTTTCTTATTGTAAATTTTTCTTCCAAATTATAAATTTTTTTCAATTAAAATTTTTTTATATGTATGGTTTATATTGAAATTGTTATGTTGTATCTTTTATTAAACTTTTCTATGTCGTAATTGTTGTATTATGTTATATGATGATTAAAATAAAGAAGTAAATATTTGTAACATGTCGACTTTCTTGTTTAATAAATTACTTTAGTTATTAAAAGTTAATTTTGATTATTATTCCTATTGCTAATATTATATAGGGTACTTTGTAAAATTTTTTTTTCTTTTTAACTCCATATATATTTTCATAAAGTTGTAATATCTGCGTATTTATCTATTTTAAATGACATCTTATGATTATTAAATCTATCACGAAGAGTGGTTTCAGTTGCTCCTATGTATTTTTCTTCTGCGTTAATATTATTTAATACAGTTGCTTTATATATTATATTATTACTTAAACATTTATGATTAAGTGGATAGTTTTTATTTTGGCAGTTCTAATTATTATTGCTATTTTGCCGATGTGTGTTATTATAATTGCAATGGTTTTTATTTAATAGTTTTTTCATTATGTTTATTATTTTCTCCATGTTATTCATACAATTATAACTGATTTTGATTGCATTTTTGTCAATGAGTTTTGATAGTTTAATATTTTTACGGAAGTGTTTGATTTTTGTAAAGAGCGAAAAGTCTCAAGGGGCAAGATCTGGGAGATATGGTTAGACCTGTGAAATGTTATGCTTTCCTAAAATCTGCTGCACAAGCCGTGGTCACTGATGGAATCTTAGGGGTGTGGTGAAATCAAGCACTGCTATAGACAACAGGCGGGTCCACTCTGCTATGCTCCCTTTGCCAGAAATCTCATTAACGAAAATATGAAAATATCTTCTTCTTTAACAAGATTTCTCTAATATTTAGGTCGGTAAAAGAATATATATATATATATATATATATATATATATATATATATATATATATATATATATATATATTATTTAATAAATAAAGAGATGATCGATTTAAATAGGTGTATCCACCAAAAATAATGTTTAAAAATGATAACATCTGTCGGATTAACAAATAAAAAACCATTGCCCCCCCTGATATATATATATATATATATATATATATATATAAAGGAATATTGAAGTCGGCTTCGAGGCGACAGGCTGTTTTAGCATGAAATAGCCTGTCGCCTCTAAGTGTTGACATCAATGTTTTTATATTTACACACACTCTATCTCTGATATTGAGCACTTTATCCCATAAATATGCCACGCCTTAAGAGTATATTTCTTCATATATATATATAAATGTATATATATATATATTTGTGTGTGTGTGTGTGTATCAATGGGTAGGTATATCAGTTTATATTATATATATATATATATATATATATATATATATATATATTTTCTTTTTTCTTTGTATGCTACCGTTGTTCATACAATGGGAATATATAGGTGTGTACATGTGTCCATGGGCTTTCTTATCCCTAAACAATATCTTTATATTTAACCTTCATCGAAAAGCCAAAATATGAAACAAAACAAAGCAGCCAGGTCGTCTGTGTCGTCGACTGACGAAAGTCTCAGTCGATTCAATCAACCATTTTGTTCTCGTATTTCGTGATTCAAACCAATTCAATTAGGCTTCTATCTTGAGAACCAAACTAGAAACGGGAGCCGCAAAGCATTGTGGGATTCATTTTTTTTTCGTTTTTTTTTTTTTTAAACCAGATAAGCATAAAAGGTCACGTTTAGACCACCTACCAAGTTTTGCAGCAAGATATTCTGATTAGCGAGTAGAGATATAACCCAAGTTGAAAAATTAATATTTAAAAAAGTAATGCTTTTTTACCATTGTCTTTTGGGCAGTACATAACTGGAAGGTACTTTGGGTACTACCGTATATATATATATATATATATATATATATATATATATATATATAATGAAATATGCTTTTTAAGTAATACACATATTTATGTTTTTGTTGTTTCCGTTCCTTATATTATGGCCGCTATTGTATATATATATATATATATATATATATATATATATATATATATATATATATATATATTAGTTATGTTCAATAATTTGTCGAAAAATACTATAGCATGATGAAAAAAAATGATCTTTTCCAGCACGTTTGAAATTTTGGTTGAAAATCTTATTTTTTTTTTAGGTCAAAGGTCATGTAATATTTAGGATTAGTTTTTTTCCCGTTTATTCAGTTCAAAAACACATTCATTTGGAAACTCTTGCAAAAATTAAATAATTGTCAGAATATAATGAAACATTCGGAACTTATTAAAAATGAATGAAATTATTTTAGAAATGTTTGTTTTTTTGAAATTCAAGACGATGGACATAAAAGAAATACCGTATTGCTTTTATGTACATCATCTTTTACATGTTGAATTGTATATGGTCTATGTTAATTATGTTTTATGAATATGTCCTGAAGATGGTCTATTAGATCGAAACGTCCGACGTTGACATTAAACATTAAAACAGCATAATCGCATATTAGGATTTTTGTTTGTTTTTTCAGTATATTTTTCTTCATACTGTCGGATCTATATCCATATATTTGCTTACACACACACACACACACACACACACACACACACACATATATATATATATATATATATATATATATATATAGACAGCATATCTTCATTCAAACATCTTTCACTGAATAATATAGACATAGTGTGTCTATTTTATACTCATCCTTTGCAGTTGGCTAATCAGTTTCTTCGTGTTAAGATTATATTTGACAAGGAAGGCGCCGTAGTTTTTGTTAGCCCAAGTACTTTCGATCTTCTCCAAGTTCGTATTCAGGGGTAAATTACAAAGACAAACTTACTGTAACTGCGATAAAATCCGCATTCCGTTGTGATGAGGTCTTTTTAAACACGAACGAAAATGCTCTGCTATTATATTATTTGAACATTTTTAATTTATCCGTTGTAGCTATGTAATTTTTGCAAAACAAGCCTTTCAATATAAGGGTGCTGACCGAAAATTGGTAGAAATGTAAAATGGCATTTACGTTATATGTATTTTAATATGTTGTTGCTATATTCATAATAAATTTTGTTGAGTGTTGGTTGTTTGATTTTGATATCGAGGGCTTCGAGAATTCGATGGTTTTGTTTATTATTTTCATGGTGTAGTATATTGGTGTTGTCGGCAAGTATTTTCCTGTATTGTGGACAGGATTGTGTTTTTAAATGATGTCCAAAAGAACTTTTTTCCGGCAAATGAAGTGTAGGACGTCTTGATAATGTTGTCGTCAATCCAACATATGTACTCACTATTTTGTCAGATATACATTCTCCTAAATGATATTTAAACTGATATGTAATGCTGTTATATTTACGAAACACAAGTTGATGGAGAAGAGTTATTGCGTATCACGAGATATAAGGTTTTTAAGGAATTTTTCATCTTGTTTACATTTAGAATGCAGTTGATTACGGTGTAGAAATTGATAGTTGATATGCTTAGGTTTATTTGAAGAAGTATTATGTTCGTTTTGATTGATGTTAATAATTCTAGAGGCTCCTCTAATTTTTTCATCAACGATGTAATTAGGAAAATTCATTATTAATGAGAGTTTGTTTAATTTTTTTTTTAATTCAATGTAGAAGTGTTTTTGCGGAAGAGTTAAATTTTTGCATGGTGTATCAAATTTTGTAAAAAGATAGACAAACACACACACACACCATATATATATATATATATATATATATATATATATATATATATATATATATATATCAAGGTAAGATGAGAACAAATAGAGTACAATTTGAACGTTCGTAACATGTAATTTAAAAAGGGTTCAATACAAAGAGCAGTATTATTTATTTTAGGATTTTTACGTTGAAATCATGTCAAAATCGCTACACAATTGCAGTCGACGACAATTGTGTAGCGATTTTGACATGTTTCCCATATCATATATATATACACACACACACACACACATATACATATATATATATATATATATATATATATATATATATATATATATATACACGTTAAGGTATGGCATATTTATGGTTTACGGTGCTAAATATCAGAGCTAATACGTATGTAAACATGAAAATGGACCCAGTCGCTGTGTGATGACCTGAATATATATATATATATATATATATATATATATATATATATATATATATATATATTTCAAGTTTCAAAAAACGACAGACAAGGTACTACGGTTAAGATTTTTATTCAATTTTTCTTGTGTTCGAACAAGAGCTTTCTTTTCTGGACAAAGGGTGTGTAAGAACTGTCCAAATGTTTTAGATTTCCAAGCGCTTTCGGCTATACCTTTAGCCATTGTCAAGGATGATTCGATTTTTCAGCTTAATTGAGTGTGTGCGTTCTGTGTATGTCTTAGTGTGTGGTAGGGATGTTTTTAATTTCCGAATACGGTTAGCAAATTGTGGCTTTTTTCGTAGTTAATATTGTTAAGAGTTGGCTTTTTCTTTTTTATTATTAAAGCTTCCATTATTTTTAGCCTTTTTTTGCAGGTGGATGCAGTTAATATATTTGTGTTTTCTACTAGTATGTTCCTAAATTTAAGACAGCTAACCTTATCCTCAAAAATAACAACACACCAGCTAAGTCAAAATTACAAAGAACGAACATTATCTATGAGTTCAAATGCCCCTTAAGGAACTGTGTTCCTGATCAAACCAGACTCATAAATAATTACATCGGTTACACAACCACATGCTTATCTAGACTTCTTACGTTACACCTATCTGACCACAGCTCTATTGGAACCTATTTAAACACACACAAATTTACCCGACTCCATTAGGAACATACTAGTAGAAAACACAAATATATTAATTGTATCCACCTGCAAAAAAAAAAAGACTACAAATAATAAAAAGGTTAGAAGCTGTGGAAGAAAAGAATGTAATTCGTCTGAACATTTTCCATGGAAATAGCGATTGAGTACCGAGAGGCTTAGGACATTCGTCTATTAGAAAGAGATTGCAGGTTGGAAAAAAAATTGTCTCCCACAAGAACGCGGAAGTGTTTTTGGACTCTA
The DNA here is from genome assembly GCA_903632075.3 of Acanthosepion pharaonis. Taxonomy (NCBI): domain Eukaryota; kingdom Metazoa; phylum Mollusca; class Cephalopoda; order Sepiida; family Sepiidae; genus Acanthosepion; species Acanthosepion pharaonis. The sequence goes on along the minus strand of CAHIKZ030003358.1, from coordinate 483,836 downwards.
TCGAGGTTAGAAAGTGAGGACTGAGAACCTCCTGTCCCTGTATGGCAGCAATACTCCATCTTTTTTTTTACTGATATGGCTCTTGGAAAGGTAGATGATAGTAAGAAGAATCAGGTACTTTCTGAAACGGTACAGGGAGACGATTACTTTATTTGCATCGTTAGCAATGGATTGCATAGAAGTGTTGCACTTTATCGCTGTCCTAAGTTCCAATAGGCTTTCGAGGTATCGGGATAACTGATAACTGACATCCATTAGACATGGCACGTGGAACTAGAACAGTCTACCCCAGCGAGCAAAATAAACGGTTCAGTTCGATATTTCTAACCACCTGAAGAAAGCCGGAGCGTACAACGGCTGAAAAGTTGGGATAAATATGGCAACAAAAAAGAGGATGATAGACCGAACAATGTAAATAGTGTTTTTTAATCTCATTTTTTTTTATTTCCATTTTATTTCAAATGTGGTACTTTACTTACACTCCGAATACGATACCTGTCTCGAATAGAGTAAGACCTTTATATTCTTGGATATGTGGAAGGGTTGATATGAATTGTAATGAGGGGTGGACAGTTATTTTAGCATAAATTCTTAAATTTAATCTGATTGTATTTGTGTACCTATATTTCATCCTAAGAAAGGAGAAGGTCTTTTAGAAGGAGATAAAAAACAATGGTGAACAACTTCGGAATGATAAAATAAGAAAGAAATAAGAGAAACAGGACAAATGCGTTTTTTTCCTTCCTATTCTCTGTGTCGCTTTTTTCAGTTCATCTGCCAATTTTTCTGTTACGTACGTGAGAATAATTGCCACACCCTTTTTCTTCTTTTTATTGGGATTGGTGTGATTCACTTTAATGGCCGTCATAATGATTTCTCAACATGCTTATCAGCACTTGGCTTTTTGTGAACCTTGTCTAATTTGGAGAAAACAGCTGAGAAGAGGCAGAAGAGGAACGTTTGAGACGAGATCCAGTCAAGATAAATATCTGGTTAGCATCATGGACGAACGAGAGGCAACAGAAGCGTATTTTCAAACTATATCCGGTTCGCTATTTCCGGTTATAAAAAAGACATTCTCTTTCGAAATGTTGCACAAAATGCGACTAACATTATACATTACGTTTCTGTTTTATGGGGAGGAAAATCTTTTAAGCCAAACTTCCAGATATCAAGGACGGTAGATATTCATTTAACTGAATAAAATAACAAAAATCTCTACTAAAACATTTAGACCAGCTAAAGTTAACTTTAATGTTAAAAAGTATATACCAGATAAAGAAGCAAAATTGTCCAAATCGTGTAACAGCATGGGATAATAATCCATCCAACAAAATGTTTAATATCTACAAATCCACTAAATTAATTGTGTCTCGTTTTTGCCATGTTTTCAGATAAGACGGTTAGCCATCTTGATACCATTTGTCGTGAGAATCACTGAAAAACCCTTCGAGTTAACATCTACAAAGTGAAGGGGTTTAAATCGTTTTGTATCAGCCCCACTATGTCTTGCCAACTGAACAATGGTGAGAGGAAAAAATCATTCAACCCTTCTGTAATGGTAGCATCATTCATACTCTTGCTTCCAAACATAATCTCCATTCAAAAACCATCAAGAGAACGGTGAATAAGTTTAAAAAAGAGGGAAAAGTAGAGAGGAAAACTGGCGCAGGAGGTCACAACAGCAAGAGGGATCATAATTTCAACTTAGAGCTAAAAAGATCAATTAGAAAAGATCCAACTCAATACATAAGACGTTTGGCACGTGAGAGAGGAGTTTCAGCTATGACAGTTTAAAAAGCAGTAAAAAAAGACTTGAAAGGGAAATCGCAAGTGAAACACACACACACACACACACACACACACACACACACACATATATATATATATATATATATATATATATATATATTCCAAGCCTTCGCAATGAATAATTAACGATGAACATTGTCAACATGTCATTTTCGTTTATGATCAATTTCAACACGATCCCTTTGTTAAACTTGGATAGTAATTATACATTATTATTACTTAAAATAAAGTCCAATAGCATTCTAAAAACCTTGGTGAAATCCAGTAAGATATCTTTAATCATTTCTAAGATATAACGGTTCAAACATAATCTAACAATTTGACAATTTTGCTGTTACACCCAGTATATATACATGTCGCTACTAGAGAGACACTGTATATTAAACAACTATCTCCTACTATCAATCTCATTTTACTTAACAGTGGCAATGACGTGTTAAAAGTTTTTAAAAATAGAAAAAAATGATCCAGCAAATTCAGCTGCGCTCAACACGTGAAGTCTCAGAATAATTCAAAGTAGCACAATATATATATATATATATATATATATATATATATATATATATATATATATATAATCCGTTGGTATATAATCTAAGTGAATCCTACTGATATAAAATATTATAACTGATCCACAAAAAAGTGCTCAATGAATTTATATAACAGAGCATATCAATTATATAGGAAAGAAATCAACATTGCCTCATTCAAATAGCTATTTCGGTCAACAAGATTTACATATTGGATTTGACCCATCTGAGTTGACAAAGCTAAAAGTTGGAGTTCTATTCTGTGTAATAATAATAATAATAATAATAATATATATATATATATATATATATATATATATATATATATATATATATATATATATTGATTTATTTTCTGTTTATACATTATATTTATAGATACAATTATTTAAGTAAATGCTCTGTTTATAATAGACCGGAGTTGAACCTGTATCCTACACGGAACCGTCATTTAATCTGACGTGCTATTCCACTTAGTTATAGAGGAAGCATCTAGTTAGCAAAGTTAAATTACTGTTTTTATACAAACAAATTTCCCAGTATCTTTCTCGAACGATCATATTTGAATGATTTTTCCTCTCACCATTGCTCACTTAAGAAGACAGAAGGGCTGGCACAAAACGATGTTAAATTGTTCTCTTTGGAGCTGAATGACTCAGAGTGATTTTCAGGGATTCTTACGACAAATGGTTGTCAAGATGGCTAAATTTATTTGAAAACCTGGAAAAAAAGAAACTCAATAAATTTAGTGGTTTTCTAGATATTAAACATTTTGTGGGATGGCTAATTATGCTGTTATATTACTTGGACAGTTTTGCTCTTACATCCTCTCTCTCTCTCTCTCTCTCTATATATATATATATATATATATATATATATATATATATATATATATATATATATATATATATATGAGGTTTAATAAAAAAGTATCAGGGAATAAAAAAAAAAACTATAACACATATCAATTCGGCATATAATCTCCTTCAAAGTAGTTTCCTTCTGAAGGCATACATATTATCTAGAATCATTTTCATTGATGGAGACATTCCTGTAACTTTTATTTGGGATAGTAATTACCTGCCTTCACGCATTCTCTTGGATTTCCTTGAAATTTTGAAATCTTGTTCCTTAAGTGGCATTTGATACTTCATGGTTCTTGTATGAAGATGGAAGCCAGTGTATGAATGTTGGTACCATTAGTGAAGGTCTGAATGATCTTTTTCCTCGCACCATTGCTCAGTTGGGAAGACATAGTGGTGCTGACACAAAATGAGTTCTCTTTCTAGGGTTTTTCAGTGATTCTTACGACAAATGATGTCAAGATGGCTAAACGTCTTCTCAGAAAATCTGGAAAAAAGAAACTCAATGAGTTGAGCTGTTCTTTAGATATTAAACATTTTTTCTTGGACGGATGATTATGGTGTTACAAACGTTGGACAATTTTGCTGCTACACCCGGAATATACTTCTTATGAAATATTCTTACGACATATGGTGTCAAGATGGCTAAACATCTTATCTGAAAACTTTGAAAAAGAAACTCAATTAGTTTAGTGGATAATTATGATGTTACACAACTTGGACAATTTAGCTGTTACACCCAGTATATGCTTCTTATTATGAAAGATACTTTTAAACGGTTAAATTAATAATACCTATCGGCCTGTAGATGGAGAAATGCAATCAAAGAAATGTTCCTCTACGTAAAAAATATCCAATAATAATGAAATTAACTCATTACTATATAGAGATTCCTTAAAATCTTAACTCTTTTTGCCTTATAGGCTTCCTTGGATAATGGCAATCTTAGGACTAGCGGCCTTTACATTTTAGGTAACTCATACTCAAAAAAGATAGGACGCCACGTACTAATAAGTTGAATAGTTAAATTGTTAAATGATTTAAGCATTCTAGCTTAGTTGTGGATAATTAAACTAAATAATGTATGAAACTTACTAATTATTAAACGAATGCATACATACATACATATGTATATATATATATATATATATATATATATATATATATATATATATATATATATATATATATATACAGTTGTATGAGTATTAGTTTGTAACCCTGATATATATATATATATATATTTACGATTCCAATGGAATAAATTATGACCATGGAATATTAGTGTTTAAGCCTTTTTTATTATATCCTTACTCTGTCCTGGACATTGAGTTCTACCTGGATTCTTCCTCTTGGAATTTTTGTTCAAAAAATATACATGTATGGGTATTTATATATTTTGCATATGTATATATTTACCACTAATATATATATATATATATATATATATATATATATATATATATATATATATATATATATATATATATATGTGTGTGTGTGTGTGTTTAAAAGGCACGTCAGGCTATATGACGGTTCCGTATAGGATACAAATCCTGTCAAAGGACGAATATTTTCTATGTAAATTTATCGGATATTCAGGCCGGTAAATAAATACCGTTTAAAAACAGAGCATTTACTTAAATATTTGTATCTATAAAATGAATGTATAAAATTAAAAATGTCTTAAAATAATTGTCGGACTTATTCATACCGAATCAGCCCAGAAGAGCCTTTCCCGATAAAACAATGAAGAATAGTGCCTTTAATATGACCTCTTCGGCAGGTATTCGAATATGCTTGCCCCTGGTCAGAGGAAACAGTCGTTAGATTCGACGGGCTCATACCGAATTAGCCTAGAAAGCCTTTCCCGATAAAGCAATGAAGAATAGTGCCTTTAATATGACCTCTTCGGCAGGTATTCGAATATGCTTGCATCTGGTCAGAGGAAACAGTCGTTAGATTCGACGGGCTCATACCGAATTAGCCTAGAAGACAATGAAGAATAGTGCCTTTTATCAAAAATCCATCTCGTTATAATTTCTTGAAATTTCATATCTACTGAGAGGGGACGCAGGTTCGAATCCTGTTCGAGAGCCCATATTTTTCTCGAATATTTAGGCCGGAAGACGAAAATAAATAAATGTACTGTTTAATAATTAAACGCAGCGTCTACTTAAATATGAGTATCCTCTGAGACTAACGTTTAAAGAGGATACAATCAGTCAGATTAATCAATTAAAAAAATCTATTACTTCTTTAGAAATTGCATTTTTTGTACGTTTGGATACACTAGTGGGCAGATATGAAATTTCAAGTTTCTATAGTCCTGGGTAAGACGATAAACTACATTCGCGTCCCGGATAAGACGATAAACTACGTCCAACAGCAAGTCCTCTGACCAGGAGGTTTTGAGGGGCATCTCTTATTTGCTGATGTTCCCAGGTCCACAATGACCCGGGGTGGTAGCACTTGTTAGGGTCCCAGCTATGGGCAAATAGTTAACCCTCAAACTGGGCTTAAAACAATATGAAAGTGTAAAAATAGGGTGTAATAGCAGCAATAAATTTTTTGAGACAATAAATATTACCAGCAATAGATTTTGAAAAAATTTTACCAGTAATACATTTCTGGAAAAAAATACCAGCAATACATTACAGAAAAAAAGTGTTATCAGTAATACATTTTTGAGGAAAAGGGTAATACCAGCAATATATTTTCGGAAAAATATTACCAGCAATATATTTTCGGAAAAATATTACTAGCAATACATTTTCGGAAAAATATTACCAGCAATACATTTTCGGAAAAATATTACCAGCAATATATTTTCGGAAAAATATTACTAGCAATATATTTTCGGAAAAATATTACCAGCAATATATTTTCGGAAAAATATTACCAGCAATAAAAATCTTGTCGACATTAAATAACCCATTGAGGCTGATATGCCGTAAACCAAACCAAACCAGACCAGATCAAGATTCTATTACGGTATAAGTTCTACATAGCTGAGACGGTGTAATCACATCGGAAAGTGAATATTATACTTTAGTAAGATTTCTCGAACATTCAGGCTAGTAGCTGAAAATAAATACACTATTTAAAATGTATATAAAACAAAAATATTGGAATATTTAAAATGTGAATTAATTTTAATCGTCTAATGATTTTTTTCTTTTTCTTTCAGATTTAATAACTTAAGTCTTTGGCAATTTCAATCATGGAAAGATTAACAATCAAACAACGTGTTACGTTATTGAAGCCTATCACGAAAATGGATGTTAAAACAGAAATGCATTTCGTGCACTTCACGATTTTTTTGGTCAACATTATCGACCAACTGAGAGTGCAATTGAAAATTATGTAATGTTGTTGAGATGAGGTTCAATTCATGTGCGCGATGACGAAGAGAGGGGTCTGGATTTTCGGTCACATTCTCGTGCACTGCAGCTATGTTTTCAGCTGAACGGCGTAAACGGGACCGCAGTGGTTGTTTTACATCTACAACCGATCCAGTTTGTTTGAATTTACGAACCATTTTTCCAACAGAACTCTTGAAACTTTAACACGTTGTTTGATTGTTCATCTTTCCATGGTTGAAATTGCCGAAGACTTAAGTTGTTAAATCTGAAAGAAAAAGAAAAAAAAATCATTAGACGCTTAAACTTAATTCACATTTAAAATCGGTCCAAGTTATTGGAACACCATTTATAAGTATCTTACTTTGTATATAGTGAGGTCAGCTAACTTTTGTGTATTTATTTTTACATTGGTAAATATTTGGAATGAAAATTTGGGAAGAAGGAATAACTGAGTCTAAATCTGTACAGAGTTAGCTTTAAGTTTACGATCGATTAACGGAATATTCATATTTTGTCGTTATTCTCCAAATAACATGGTTCAGCTTTTAAAATGTGCAGAGGTTTTATCACATTTCCTTGCATTTATTCCTCATATATTTCTCTGTGGGATTAATAATGTCGAACACATTATATTTCTGTCAAAATGTCTATATTTTGTTCGAATAAAACATACTCGCAAACAGATCTCGTTTTAGTCGCAAGTATTCAACATCGGGAATACTTTTTTTTTTTCGATTAATCGTCCGAATTTCATTTGGTAACATTAATATGATTCATAATTTCACTTGCCAAAATTATCAACACTTTCTTATCAGTTTTGCGTGAATATACGACCTTCTCAACTAATTATGGTTCCTTCGGGACCATTCGTTCCTAACAGACTTATGTGGAACTTCAATAAATCTTCTGCGATTCGTATCTTCGATCATTATTCGGTGCAAAATCGTTTCAAATGTTTAAGATACGATGCCTTCTGTTTAGAAACAGACATCTTTACTTCTTATCACAATACAAAGAAGGATCAGCAATGTTATTGGTCTTGACCTGGCAACTCGGTTTCAGTCATATTCCCACAGTCATAACGTACCTTCCCTGTGGCTTTTCTATAAATAGTTCCATGGTAATTGTTCTGATGAGCTTTCGTCTTTGATAAACAGTTTTTTTTATATTATAAATACTCATTGGGGATAGTTTTTAAATTGTTGTTTTATTCCTCTCCCCCATAGACAATGAATTCTACATATGGGGACTAGTTAGGACTTCATGGAGATTATGGTGGATGAAGTAAGAATGGTAAGTAAGAATGGTAAGTAAGAATGAGTTGTTTTGGTGTAAGGAATATTGTTGTATGTTTGGGTCAGTATTTGTGACTAGCTAAGTTTAATGTTAAGACAAAAGATGACCGTCCTTTTCTCCTTTCCATCATTTTTGGCCTTGTGCCATATATTGTATTTATCATATAAATAAATATCGCTTTCGTCTTTGGTATCTAGACTTTACGAATTTAAGCGCAGTATTAGACTGGAAAGGTGTCACCATTTTACAATTGAATTAGATCCAGCCGTAAGTTCTAAGCTAACAGTTTCTTCTCTCGCACTTCTCAATTGTGAAACCCTCTTCCAGCTTTTTGCTTTCTAGTCAACTTTGATCCTCAAAAATTGTAATGCAATGTCACTTGTTATCTTCTCTCTTCTTAATTTCTTTTGTTTTATTGTTCTCTCTCATTAATAACGCCTAATTTTCTCATACACTCTCACACTGAGTTAACCTTGCGCTGTAGTGGCTTTATTGCCTTACTTTGCCTGAAATGACTTAGCAAAAATGTTCGACTAGATTTAGATTTGATGATTGAGAATTTCCTTTCATTCGTCTCCTCTGCGTTGTGACTATTCATGACGCGGGTGATCAGGTCTCTCCACAACGTCTTATCCCTCCTGGACCACAGCAGAGTTTCTTCTTGTGCCAATACTGACATCCTCGTTCCGCCATCCAGTCACACAATCTTAGCAAATAGGTAAACCACAGCCTCAACCTCCCCCTTTCGCCTTCGATCTGTTTTGTGTCAATTTTTACATGTCCTCCTTCATCATTATGTACCCAAAGAATTCCAACTACCATTTCCTGATTTTGTGTATAAGTTTTCTTTTGTTTTCATTTTCTTGAAGACTTCCTTGGTGCTTACTCGATCCGTCCATGGAATTTTTTTTAAAAAAACATACAGGGTGATTGAGAAGTAACTCTCCATGTTAAAATATTTGTAATTTAATTATTAATTACAATTTTTACAAGAAATGGATATGAGAGAAAAAGGGTTTAGCATGAGGTTTTATTTCAAATTCGATATGGGCACCAGATTTTGCTAATAGTTTCTCTAGCCGCCCAGCTGATTTCATCAGGAACACTTGTGGTTTGGAAGAAATAACTTCTTGTATTCGTCCTTTAAGTTCTTCCAAAGTCTTGGATTTGGTATTTCAGGAACTCTCAACCTTTTCAAATTTTCTTGACTTAATAACGAAAGAGGAATGTGATATACTGAGATTGCTACGGCCAACGGCGGGAACGAATCTTCTATTTGTCAAATAAATTTTAATACTTTACATTATTTCGCCGTAAGATACTGGGCGTTTAAAAAGAAAATCTCCATATTAAAATACTTATAATTTATTTATTAACTATAATTTTTACAAGAAATGGATATGAGAGAAAAGCATTTAGCATGAGATTTTATTTAAAATTCGATATGGGCACCTGATTTCGTTAACAGAATTTCGAGCTGCCCAGGAATCGTGTCAACTGATTTCACCAGGAACTCTTCTGGTACGGAAGACATTACTTCTTGCATTCCCCGTTCAATTTCTTCCAATGTCTTGGTTCTGTATAGTAGACTTTCTCATCTAACTCATTTTAAATCACAGTGTGTTAAGACAGGACTCCTGCCTATACAGACATAAAATAGGGAGTTACTTTTCAATCCCCCTGTAGTTTATCAACATACACAGAACGCCATTATTTTCCCAAAGAATTCCAACTACCGTTTCGTGATTTTGTGTATAAGTTTTCTTCTGTTGCCATTTTCTTGAAGACTTCCTTGGTGCTTACTCGATCCGTCTATGCAAAAAACATAGAGGCTGATTGAACAGTAACGCCCCATTTTAAAATATTTATTTATTAAGTATAATTTTTACGAGAAAAGTATGTGAGAGAAAAGCATTTAGCATGAGGTTTTATTTAAAATTTGATATGGGCACCAGATTTTACTACCAGCTTTTTGAGCTGTCCAGGAATCACGTCAATTGATTTCACCAAGAACTCTTGTGGTATGAAAGACATAACTTCTTGTATTTGCCCTTCAAGTTCTTCCAATGTCTTGGTTTGGTATAGTAGACATGCTCTTTTAACCAACCTCAAAGAAAAAAGGTCACAGGGTGTGAAGTCAAGACTCCAGGCTGGCCACTCATACATAAAATAGGGAGTTACATTTCAATCACCTTTTTTTATCATTGATTATAAAACCAAATTTGAAAGCAGTAATTCAATTTGAAAACATATGTCTCATCCTACACCCTACTTATAACTAATATCGTTTATTACTGGATATGATAAATAAAATGTGTCTCATATAGGTTACACAACAATAACATATTTCGAGCGAGAGAAATCGGGGTACGCAGCAAGCCACTTATCTGACGATCTTGGGGCACCTCGACGAAGTGTAATGATTAGCAAGCTTTTCTTGCTAGATCAAATTATGACTGAATAGTGAGTTCGATCCTCACTGGGTGCCCCATACTTTCGGCCTCATGACACATCTAAGAAAATCTTTACGGAACTTCAACATAGTGTAATGGTTAGCAAGCTTGCTTTGCTAGATCAAATTATCTTGTGTGGACGTATAGCGGGACGAGCCCGTGTGGACGTATAGCGGGACGAAAGGCGGATAGTCTTAGCAAAAGGAGAAAAAAACTACCAATGGGCACATAGGATAGGAAGTTTTGGAGAGCCATGAATGAACGCGAGATATAGAAGAAGATATCAAAATGTAATACAATCCAAATGTAGCGGCGTAATTGGCATCTATCTTCCTCTATGATTATGCATCCTGAAAAAACGTCTTCACAGCATCTAGTTCTAAAGGAGGTTATGAAAATTACGATGGAGGGAGCATGTGAGATATGAGGACATTTTAAGGAGTTCTTTTTAGAAATAAAAGCAAACATTTGAAATTGCTACAGATTTCTGAGTAGAGAAAATTTGGAGAATTTAACACAGACAGGACATTGACGTTAAGAGAAAAAAAGAGGAAAACATCGTGTAACATAAACCAGGTAATATAAATGGATGGAAGAACGGTGTCTGTGTGAGGTAATATGGTTGAACAACCTCGTAGTAGCAAGCGAGCCAGAGTGGCTTGCATCTGGTGCATAGGAAAATAAGGGTCTTACCTAAACGGGCGGCACGTGACATCGGCAAGTTTGCCCCGTGAAGATGGCATTACTCTCCCGTCTAGCTGTATGCGCGGTAAAGAGGGCTTTTGTGCAGTTTGCCATCCTTTCGCCAATAGCAAGTCGTGTGCTGATTGGTCGAACTGGAGGAGGCTATTTGCCTGGGTAACTGAGAATAAAAGCGAAGAACGCTGATTGGTTGGTTGACAGCAGTGTTGGCCTGATAAAAGAGGGCTGAATCAGTGAGACGGATATACGTTGTGACGTGTTCAGAAAGCAAGGACGGCGAATTGAACCAGCGGTATCTTGATTTGTACAAGTGAAGTCATAGCAATACAGACTCATTTAAACTACAGATAATAAAGGGTTAAATATAATATAGTTCTGTAAGAAACGTGGTAAGTTATGATTAACCACGTTCTGAAGGGACGCGATACCTAAAACAAAATTAATATATCTATGTATGACATTTTATTGCTTTTTCATCGTTTTTGTAATTTGTTTTTAAGCATTTCACCCCAAGCAAAGCGGGATGCCACTAGTACTCAAGGGGTTACAGAATGGGAGCGAGAGTAAAGAGGTGTGATGGAAGAAAGGATGAAGAGAAGGACAGGGAATAGGTCAGGGCATCTGGAGATGTCGATTGACATTACATTTGAATAGTTGGAGATTATAGCTATCAGGGAAATCAGTAGTAGGAAGGGAATTCCACAGACGGGAGGTGCGAGACATGAATCTAATGGAGTAGAATAGACAGCCACATTTAACCGTTTCGACAAAGGGTGGGACCGTGATGCCAGCCTAGTAGCACGCTTAAATTCATGCAGTCTGGGAACTAGCGAATGTAGCTAATCGGAGCAGTTAGCGTGAAAGTATTTGTAGAAAAGACAGAGGGAGGCGACGGTACGTCTGTGTGAGAGCGACTGTAACCAAGATGCCAGATCAGGGCCAACCACATTGCATATCGGTCTCTGGATTTTGTCGAGGACTTTAAGGCGAACAGTGGGGACACCAGACCATATATGGCAGCAGTATTTAATGCAAATGCGAATGGTTGATTTATAGATTTAAAGTATGTACTCGGGCGAGAAAAAAGTTTTTGGCGCGACATAGGGAACCAACTTTCCTTGCGGTGGATGAAGCTATTAATTGTGGTGCATTTGATTTCTGTAGTCAGCGAGGCATCTCTGAGAGAATTAGATCTGCTACCAGGATTGACGGCCACAATATTAACATAAGATATGCAGATGACACTTTTGATAGCAGACACGGAACGAAAACTACGAAAACTTAGGTTTTTTTTCTATTGTCATCTTCTAGCAATTTGTCATATGCACAAAATTGTTTCTGGGAGTTTAATTATATTGTCGACATGAAAAAAAAAAACTTTTAGTAAAGGAAGTTAACATTAGCCAGAAAGAGGCTTACACAAAAGAGGCTTTCTTTTTAAATTTCATTAAATAACATTTCGCTTCAATTTTGACTTAAGTCGAAAGAGATAGTAAAGTATTATAGTAACAAAAGGAAGGAAATTGTGGAGAGCCGTTTCTTGAAATGATAGATCATAAATGAAATGGAATTTTAAATTAAAACTTTTTAATATAAGGTGATATTATATTTTAATTTGTTATAAGAGTTTTCATTTAACAAAAAAGAACAGGGCATCGGTACCAAAAGTTAATGTTCAAGTTCCGGTAAAAGCGATAGTTTTAAATGGTTTCCTATATTTCCCGCCCCTAGAACAGGATTAATATGAGCATGGTAAATAACTGCACGCAGACGAGTATCAGTCAGAAAGTAACGGCCATTTTGAAAAAAAAAGGTGTTATATGGAAATCTCCTTTACTTTTTGATAAACGCTCTTATTTTCTTGTAGGAAGGAGAAAATTAGACGACGTCCTTACCAGATGTGATCAGAGACTGACAATTCCAAATTTCAGCTTCAAAAATGGAAGAAATATTTATGTCTACATATTAGTGCGAGGCAAGGGAGAACCCGACAAAGCTTTCCCTGAAGAAACCTCTGCCTATGGGCATGAATGCACGCTCTGCTAATTAATGCATTCATTAAGTCTTCACCTTGAGCTAAATTAATTAAAATTCTCGCCTTGATCTAACTTAATTAAAGCGAAAATCTGCCCGTGAATGTTTGTACATGCAATAACTCGAGGTCTTGTCCGGCGTCAAGTTGCTGTTCAATTTACACGTTCACTTGCCAAATTAAGAAGTCTACAAAGATGGATTGATTTTACTAACTAAAAATGTAACATTAAATATTTAAGTATTTTTAACAACAACAATAACTATAATGAATACTACATATTTTTTTTAAAAATTGATATCACCCCATGCAGGGCAGTAAAGCCACTAAGACTCAAGTGGTTACAGGGTGTGGAAAACTTAAGAACAGAAACATTAATAATGAGCGGGAAGAAGAAAGAATAATCAGGAGGATAGTAGATATTGATTGGCACTGGGTTTAAATTTGTTAGCGGGAAAGCATGGAGAAGTGCGAGAAAATAAACTGTTAGTATAGAACTTAGCGCTACATCTAGCCAGCTCAACTGTAAATTTGTGAGACCTCGTCGCTAGGCTAGTACTATGCTTAAATTTAAAAAAAAAGATATATATCATTGCGAAGAGCTCACCCGAACAATTATCATGAAAGTATTTATAGAAAAGACATAGAGAGGCAACTTCACGCCGGTGGAAAAGTGACAGTAACCGAGTTGCCATATCAGGACCAATAATATTGCTGATTATTCTTTGGATCTTATCAAGGAGCTCAGGGTAAGTAACAGGGGATCTGGGCCATATGTGGCAGCAATATTCTAAGCATGGACGATTGATAGACTTATAGACATGTTAGATAGATTCTGTAGTGTTTATTTCATATTTCATCTGTATTTACATATTTAAAACGTCTTTTTTTCTCACATTTTCTCAGTGGTACCAAACCCCACCCTGTTTGATTCTTAGAGACAAACAATCAAGGAGTTAACCCCAGGCATCACCAAACCTCTGTATGTCACTGATGCAATGTCAATTGTTATCTACTGTCTTCTGTTGTTCTTGTTGTTTAATGATGTTTCTGTTTACTAATTATTTCACACCCAGTAACCCCTTGTGACTTTTTTTTCTTTTTTTTTATCGGTATTACACCATGCAAAGCAGTAATGCCACTAAGACACAAGGGGTTACTGGGTGTGGAAGAATTAGGAACAGAAGCGTTAATAATGAGCAGTAAGAGAAAAGAGTAATCAGGAAGACGGTAAATAGCGATTGACATAGCATTTATATTTTTGCAGTTTTAATTTGACTGGAAATCATGGAGCAGGAAGGGTGGTCCACAAGCGAGAAGTGCGAGAGAAGAAACTGTTAGCATAGAACTTACGGTTACATCTAGATCAGCTCAACTGTAAATTGATGAGATCTCGACGCCAGTCTAATACTGCGCTTAAATTCATAAAGTCCAGGTACCATAGTGAAGAGCTCATCCGAACAATTGCCTTGAAAATATTTATAGAAAGGGAGAGAGATAAATGAAATTAAAATCTAAAAAATATCTAACTGAAAAGGAGAATAATGACAAGATATTAGTATTCCACACTACTCCAAACAAAAGGCTAGGAAGGAAATCCCATCGATACAGGAAAGAGCGATAACAATTATTGGAGTTGTGAAACCTATTTTCATTAAAAATCGTTTTAATAAAAAGGTTTGTATAAATTGCAACCTACAGTTGCACTGGCTGCTCGGTCATAAATGTTGAATTTTTTTTCCATATAATTACATACATTATGCTGTTGTTATACATTTTTCTTTGGTATAAAATCAATCAAAGGTTACTCAATAAAAAATGTGTTATATGTAGTGAACAAACAGTATAAGTAAGCGCCTCTCAGCGTTGAGTAATGGTTGATGAGTTGAGCTGATTAACTTTAAGGCGAAGTGACCATAAGAGAACTAGATGTCCCATCTGGATTTATTATTGTTGGGCAGAATCTTAACAACATGAGATACGCAGATGACATTGTGCTGATGGCAGATGCAGAAAGAAAACTGAAGGAACACCTGACCAAGATAGTAAAGGAAAGCAGAAAGAAAGGACTAACGGACCAGTCTTAGAAGATAAATATACATGGTTGGCAGCAAGGGGAACAATGAGTGGTACAAATTCTTTTTCTTCTATGTGCCATGTCCCTTCATGTCATTGGTGATGATAGCTCTCCACAAAATCCTATCCTTTGTAGATCCACCATATTATGTACACAGTGGTAAATCATCCTCATTCGTCTGGTCTTCCATTAGTATTGTATTTATTCATTACCATTCCGTTATTCCATAATTATTCGAATATTCCAATAGTATTCCATCATTCCATTAGTATTCCTGTATTACATTAGTATATCAGTATTCCATTAACATTCCAGTATTCCATTATTATTCCATTATTCCATTAGTATTACATTACGCGGGCTGAAAAGTTCATAGGCTGACGATGAAAGAAAGATGCTACAGCTGTAAAATCTTGCATGCATTAATTTCACCTCTTCTTATTAATAACTGCATTGTTTCATTCCAGGTACGAAGGTGGGGTGAAAAGCTCATAGGCTGACTATAAAGGAATGATGCTCGAGCTGTGAAATCTTGCATGCATTCATTTCAACTCTTCTTATTAATTGCATTGTTTCTTTCAGGTCAAGTGGCATCTGAACATTCAAATTAGATTTCACAATAACTAGTAGCGACTTCTTTTTTCTTGTAAATAACTGGTACCGTGTTGTTATCAAGTTCCTTCAGAAAATGTTTTAACCCCCATGGACATCCATACTGATAGGGTTGCTACATTAATGGATTAATTAATTTAGCTTTATCAAACGTGTAAAATTGACATCTGGATTTAGGAGTGAGGTGAAGAGTCTTGAAGGTGACTACCACCAGCGAGGAAAACATTGATTGTATTCATTACATATTGATGGATGTTCTGCTGTTGACCATAAATCAAAAAGACAATGCTAGTAGTATATCCTGTGAAGGAGTTGACAATATTTTGTACAATGAACTTACCATGACGGAGGTTTATACTAGATGGGTGACACGTCTTCCCAAACGAATCCCATCATTGGGAAAATCTGACATTGTCTGAGGGAGATCCAGATATTTTCATTGAACGTTCCATAACCCAGGGTTGAGCTATTACTTTGAACCAGAGACAAAGAGACAATCCATGCAGGGGAAATTCATCACCTCACCTGCTCAAAGAAGATCATGGTCGTTTCATTTGATGAGAAAGTCATAGTATTTATTGACTATCATCAATGCCAACTTGTTGAGGCATTTATGAAAGAAGTGTGCGTACCGCAAAGAGGATTCTGTTGAAAAATAAGCCTCATTTGGTGATATTCGATGAGAGTAACATTGTCAACCTATGAACTTTTCAGTCGACCTTCATATTGTTACCTCAATCAAAAATAATGAATTTAGTCTATTGTAATAGACTTGAAGGAAATTACACCTTTGCTTAGTATTGATTTACTTCGTTTTATTTTAACTGGAGTTAATGGCATTATATTAGGTAGGTCCAAAAATTTTCTAAAAAAGTTCATGCCATGATAAAAAAGGCCCCAAATTTTATAAAAACGCAGTTTCATCCTAAAAATGTTTCTGTCACCTTTTTCGGACGTTCGAAATTTTGGTTAGAAATCTTGTTTTTCTTGTATCAACGGGTGGGCCAAAGATTTGTATGTGAAATTTAGTGTCTTTTTTCCGGTAAAAAAAAAAAAACAAAAAAAAAAACAAAACATTGTTTTGGAAATTATTGCAAAAATCAAATAATTGTTAGATTTTAATGAAATTTTCAGAACTTATTAAAAAATGAATTAAATTATTTATCAATTACTTTTTTAGAAAATCATTGGAAAAATATCTTTTTTTTTTTTTACATCTGTTACCTCCCGCCCACTTAATTTTATGAAATTTCGAGAAATTAAAATTTCTTTCTTCACATTCTCCTCCTCATTTTATATTAAACGCGACGTTGTGCGTTTGTTTATTTATTTTTGGAAATAATAATATAGTGTTCTTAGGTTTTTCCAAAGAATAAAGTGTTAAGCGGTCATTTGGTAAAACTCGTCTGAGGATACCGTAAGCTTGAAACGAAGGTAGCGGATTCAACTGACATCCTGATTTTAAAAGTTTATATATATATATATATATATATATATATATATATATATATATATATATATATTTATTTGAAAATTATGACATAAACATGTATAAGATCACTAGAAAATAGACATTTTGCTTCAACACTTCCGTTGTCTTATCAACACCATCACTTGATTAGATACCAGAAGTGTTGAAACAAAATGTCTATTTTGGTAGTGATTTTATAAAATGTTTATGTCATAATTTTTATGTTATAATTTTCGATTATATTATATTTATTTTTACTTTGTAGTTAGCACTCTTTTAACAATAGTATTTTTGATTATTGGAATTTATTTCGTATACACAAATCCTATACTATATATATATATATATATATATATATATATATATATATATATATATATATATATATTCATGAATTATTCACAAAAACAAAGCAAGGTTAATGATTTAATTGGCGAGAAATAAATCATTAACCTTTGCTTTTGTTTTTGTGTGAATAATTCATGAATTTGTAAATTGATTGCACGTTTATCGTAATATATATATATATATATATATATATATATATATATATATATATATATATATATATATATATAAAGGTGATGTATAGACAATTAGCAAATTCAAGCGTTCAGTTTTTCAAAATAATAATGACAGTGATAATACCGATGACGATGATCATCATGACACCGACGATAATGGTGATGATGAGGATGGTGATGATGACAATGGCGATTTTGGTTATGATGACAACGATGATAATACCTATGATGATGATGATCACAACCTCACGCTGATAATGATGATAACAATGATGTCGTTCGTTGCGATGATGACAATAACGAAGATAATGGTGACAATGATATTAGCGATAACGATGGTGGTGATAACGATGACAATGATGAGAACAATGAAAATAATTACGATGATGACGATGGTTATGATGGTGATAATTATGATGATGATAATGATGAGGAGGACGATGGCTGGTTCCGATGATGATGTCATTGGAGATGATGACGATGATAGTGATGATGACAATGGCGATAATTAAGATGACGGCGAGGATTTTGGTCGGTATGATAACGGTTATAATGAAGAAGATGAAGACGATAACGATGATGATGATCACGTGTATAAAGATGACGACGACGATGCTGCTGATGATCAATAGCAGGCAAGGCGAAAAAAGTGAGTGAACAAAAAGGAGAGAGCGTGAAAGTTCGATCGGGTCACATGTGCTTGGCACACGATTTTCGATTTTGGCGGGAAACACGATGCGCTTCTGAGTGAAACGGCAATGGAACGAGACTATATCTTCCGGCTTCTCGTGTTCGTTAGTGGAAAAAAGTCAATTGATATTTCGCGCCAAAATCCTAATTTCAAAGCGAGACACAAAAAGGAGAAAATCTATAAGCAGAACGGAAGAAATGAAGAAAATCGTTAAAAGTCGAATAAGACTTGAACGCACTCACACAAATACACGTACGTACGTACGTACGTACACACTTATGCTTTCATAAAGAATCATACGATTCCCATCTGTGTACATGTCACGGCAGGTCCTTTTTAAATCATCTCACACCAAGCAAGGCAATAAGGCCACTAAGACGCAAGAGATTACTGTGTTTTAGAGAAGATGAGAAAAACTACTATTAAAGAGAGAAGACAATAAAAGAATTAAGAAAACGGAAGATAACGATTGACATTGCATTTAAATCTGTGAAGATCAAAGACAATAAAGCCACTAGGACGCAAAGGAGTTACGGAGTGTTAGAGAATATGAGAAAAAAAACTACTATTAAGGAGAAAAGGCAATAAAAGAACAAGAATTAAAACGACAGAAGATAACGATTGACATTGCATTTAAATTTTTAAAGATCAAAATTTTCTTTTTATACCTTGTTTTTATATTAAATGTTATTAATTACATTAATTACATTTATCGTCCTTAATGTTCGAGAAATGATTCGTAAGTAGAGATGATCGATCGAGAAAAATCGTCGAAAGTTTATGTCTATAAACAATAATTCGGACTTTGCTAACCAGACGCTTCTCTGTGGCTGAATGGTAACAGCACGCCAGTCTATATGACGATTCACATAAGGATTACATATTTTGTACGATAGGCCGGTAAATGTAATTAATACTGTCGGTAATGTAATTAATACTGTCGGTAAATATCATTTATACTGTCGGTAAATGTAATTAATACTGTTTAATTAAAAAACAGGGCATTTACTATCTATGAAAATAACGTATAAACAGGAAACATATATATATATATATATATATATATATATATTTATTAAAGACATTTTTATGTTTAACGTTCTTTTTATAGATACAAGTATTTAAGTAAATGCTCCGTTTTATAATAAACAGTATTAAATAACATTTACCGACCTGAATGTCCGAGAAATTTTCATAGAAAATATTCTGTCAAAGGACGAATAAACATAAAAATGTCTTTAATAAATAAATTGTCGGACTTTGTCCATTTCTTAATATATATATATTCGAGGGTTTTTCGAAACGAGTCTAGTTATTTATATATATATATATATATATATATATATATATATATATATATATATATATATGTGTGTGTGTGTGTGTGTGTGTGTGTGTGTGTGTGTGTGTGTGTGTGTGATACAATATAGTTTTATAGTATGCTATATTTATAGGGTAAAGATTCTCATTATCCGGGAGAGTGCGTGTGTAAATTTAAGTAGTGTTGACAAAGATGTCAACACCGATTGACCAAAGTCAGTTGAATGCTTGAACGTAATCCACAGGGCTGAATATTGCGATCAACCATGACACTGACTGTTGTCACTCAGTGATGTCATCAGTGTCCACGTTTCATATATTTATATAGGCATATACATATATATATGTGTGTAGGTGAAAATGTCTTTAAGCGTTTCACGGAAAGAAAAATGTCATGTTTGCTGAGATATGTTGAAATAAATACGTAATGCGTTTTCACGCTATCTTATAATACTTTTAGGGTTTCCGATATTGTCGAACGCTCATAACGCCAGTGAGATTCAATATAGCGTTTCGGTTTTCTCTCAATCGTTAAGGTCATTCAGGTCCTCTCTGGTCGAAGTAAAATCGGTAAGAAAATCAATTTTGGGAAGTTAGGTATGAGGTTTTTTTTCTTTTCTTTATTTAAATTTCTTTTTTTGTTTCATTCCTCTTGATATGGCTGTTCTTCATTTCTTGTTTTGTCTTTCTTTTTTCTTCCTTTCTTTATTTCTTTCTGGTAATCAAATTTCCGTTTCTCTAAATTTGTGTCATTGTTTTTTTCTTTACCCGCAGGCTCACTTTTCTATTCTTTCTTTTTGCTTTCTTTCTTTTTCCGTTACTTTTTTTTAATAACCATTTTCTTTTCTTTATTTATTCACTTTCTTTCTGGATTTATTTTTTAATTTCTTTTTCTGTTTTTTTTTTTCTTTCTTTTTTGCTTTCGTTCATTTCCTTCTGTCATATTTCGTTCTCTCTTTAATAGATTTCCTTTTGAGGCTTTTAAATGTATTTCGGTTCACTGAATATATTATTGTCGTTTCTTTTTCTTGTTCAACTTTTTTTTTCTTCTGCTTTACCTTATCAATGTTCCTGTCTTTCTTATTTTTTTTCCTTAAGAAAGATGCAACGGAAAAAATAAATAACAAAAAAATTATGAATTAAGAAAAATCTGACTTCTTCCTTTTTTCATTCTTTTATTTTTGTCTATCCATTTTTCCTATTTTTCTTTATTTTTCTTTCATTCGTTCGTTCTTTCTTCATTTCTCTTTCTTTATTGCTTATTTTTAAAATTCTTTTTTTCACTTTACGCCTCTTTCTTTCTTTCTTTCTTTCTTTCTTTCTTTCAGAATTACATCTCTTTTCAACTTTTGTTTGTTTGTTTCTTTCTTTCTTTAGTTCTTATTTTTTCTTTTTCGCTTTTTCTTCAACTTTCTTTTCTTTTTCTTTCTTTCCTTCTTTCTTTCTTGTATTCTATCTTAACTTCTTTTTATTTTTTCTTACTTTTTCTTCATTTCTCTTTTCCCCATTCTTTCTTTCTTTTTTTTAATTTCTCTTTCTTTCTTTATCACAATTTTTTACTTCTTTTATGTTTTCATTTCCATCTGTCCTATTTTTCATTATTCTTTGTTTCTTTGTTTCTTTCTGTCTGTCTTTCTTTCCTTCTTTCTTTTTTTCTTTCTTTCTGTCTTCTTTTCGGCTTTCTTTTTTCTTTCTTTTCTCTTTCTTTCTTTCTTTCTATCTCTGTTTCTTTCTTTCTTTCTCTCCTTTCTTTCATTCTTCCTTTAATTCTCCTTATTTTATTTCTTGCTTTTTCTTCATCTTTCTTTCTTTTATTTCATTTAATTTCTTTTCCTTTATTTCCTTCTTTCTTTCTTATATTTTATCTTAAATTCTCTTGATTTTTTCTTACTTTTTCATCATTTCTTATTTCCCTCTTCTTTTTTCTTTCTTTGTTTGATTTTTCTTTCTTTCTCCTTTCTTCATTTTTCTTTTTGCCTTTCTTTCTTTTTTTCATTATGTTCTTTTTCTTTCTTTCTTTCTTTCTTTCTTTTTAATTCTCTCACGTTCTCCTTTTTTCTGCGTCATTTGTTTCTTTCTAAATGTGCCCCTCATTCTTTCTTATTGTGTACCTCTTTCTAATTTTTTTCTTTCTTTCTTTCTTTCTTTCTTTCTTTCTTTCTTTCTTTCTTTCTTTCTTTCATTTTCTTTCTTTTTTTTTGTACTTTTGTCCCCATGTTAATAACTTTGACTCAAAAGGTTTGTCGAACGGAGATCAATCGTCCTTATTTTTCTCACATCCAAAATATTAGAAAATCTGCATTTACAACATTTGGGCAGGGAATTTTAATTCAAAGACTCTGGAACAACTGGATATTCTTTGTAAGACTGGAAATCCCTACCCGACCACACCGTTTAAAAAAAAAAGTGATCGATAAAATTTGCATTTTCCTCATCGGATGCTGAGGGAAAGTTTTCAAACATTGAATATCGATAATAAAGTTCGATTCGAATGCCAAAAGTTTGCCCCGAAGGTCAGCACGACCTCGATGCCGACTGCAGTTGTGGCTGTGATATTACTGACGATCCCTTCTTTTCATCATTCTTGAAGCTTTTGAAAATAATTTCTCAGGAGACAAAACGAATTGCTGAGTCATTTTTGTTTTCTAGTTTTTTTGTTTTTTTGCTTCGGGTTAGAAATATTGCCGTTAAATATATTTCATTTCACTCGCGATCAATCTGTTCACATCTATTAACTAACTCAGTTTGTTCATATCTATCTATCTATCTATCTATCTATCTATCTATCTATCTATCTATCTATGTCAGTCTGTTCATATCTATCCATCTATCTAAGTCTGTTAATATCTAATTCTTTTCGTATCTATCTATCTATCTATCTATCTATCTATCTATCTATCTATCTATCTATCTCAGTCTGTTCATATCTATCCATCTAAGTCTATATATATCTAAGTCTGTTCGTATCTATCTATCTATCTATCTATCTATCTATCTACAGTCTGTCTGAAGTTAGGCAAATCACATAAACCTGAATTACTCAAATTCGCTATGAAAATATTTTGTTACATTTTCACCGATTAATTTCGACCTAAAAACAAAACCTGGGTTACATTTTCAGGTACTTTCAATTTTTTTACTTCTGTAGGATAAATTTCCGACATGGTGATATTATTAATTCCGACATGGTGGTATTAATTAATTCCCATTGGTCTGTTTTGCTGCCATATGGTTTGCCACCTTTATATAATGTAATTTTCACAATTGACCATAGATTTTCGATCGGATTCAAATCAGGATTTGATGGTGGCCATTAAACTTTCTAATATAAGTCTGCTCACATCTATCTATCTTCTGTCTTTGTTCATATCTATCTATCTATGTTTTAATTTGTGTGTTTTTTGATTTTCATTGGTGAACCAATGAAAAACAAACAGTATTAAAATTAAACGTTTACTGAATCCAGTTTTTAAGTAATTTCAACGTGGTTCATTAAAGTTATTGGATTGAAGCATTTACATCTTTATATAATTGCCGCCATATTGTTTGACACGTTCATATAATTTCATTTTCACCATTGACCATAAATTTTTGATAGGATTCAGGTCAGGACTTGATAGAAGTCATTCCATTATCTTCTTCCCTGTAAACCTTTTACGCTTATAAAATCATGGCTAACATCAGATACAAGAGAAGAATTGTTCTGAGTAAATATACACATCCCTTTGAAACTGTGAAGCTGAGACTTGTATCATTCAAATAATATCTTCTCTGTGAATTTGCAGTAGTTATCACTGTTCAGTTTAACACTTTCATTGATTTTGAATGATCCAATAATGCACGCTTGGGCGAACATGTCGCTTTTCGATTCATGATTGACTTATTCATATATGATTCTACCGGACATAATGTCTTGTTATTGCGTGATGTTCGTTTATGTAATTTCCGTAGGGATGCAAAGGGTCAGAAGTTTAGCTGCGCGTGATCGCCAACGTCCCTAAAGGATACAGCATTTAAGAGAAAAAGATCATCAACTAGTTTTGAATTTTGAGTTCCCCATCAAGACTGCATGTTATACCAAAGCGAAAAAAAAAACCAGTTTCCTCTAGTATTTACAAGAATGT
Organism: Acanthosepion pharaonis; assembly: GCA_903632075.3. Lineage (NCBI taxonomy): Eukaryota > Metazoa > Mollusca > Cephalopoda > Sepiida > Sepiidae > Acanthosepion > Acanthosepion pharaonis. The sequence goes on along the minus strand of CAHIKZ030003358.1, from coordinate 459,964 downwards.
AAATTCTTTTTTCTCCTCCTAGACTGGATGCCATGTTAGACAGAAAACAATCGTATCATCGCTGCTATTTAAGCCATAGATAGAGGAAGATGTATACATGCCCTTTGTAGGGATATTATTGTAAAAGAGTCTTAAGAAGTTTATCATTTTATTTACAGGAGATTGTATTTAGTTTTACTTCGCCTAGAGTGACTGCCATACAAGGCAAAAATGTTAGGCTTCCATGACATTTAACCCGTAGATTGGAGAATATGGTTCATACCTTTTCCAAGGATATTAGTGTAAAAATGTATGATATAGACAAGGTTAGACTTCTTACTTCGCACTCCATTTTCACTTTCTGCCCTGGTGACAATTGTACTATCCACCCACTATTTCTAATTTAACTGATGTTTATATATATATATATATATATATATATATATATATATATATATATATATGTGTGTGTGTGTGTGTGTGTGTGTGTGTGTGTGTGTGTGTATAAAAGTGAACATTGTAGTCAACGCTCAGAGGCGACAGGCTGTTTCATGCTAGACGCAATCGCCAGACCTGACGATTGCGTCTGGCATGAAACAGGCTAACGCCTCTGAGTGTTGACTTCAATGTTCACTTTTATATTTACATACGCTCTATCTCTGATATTGAACACTTTAGCCCACAAATATACCACACCATAAACTATATTTCTTCATATATATATATATATATATATATATATATATATATATATCACTGACAATAGGAAAACTGTAATAGTTGCCGACGCGTTTCATCAAATGTGGACTTTCTCAAGGCAAAAAACAAAACAAAAAACAAAACAAAACAAAAACGAAATGAATTTATTTAAACAACGTAACTACTAAAAACAAAAACAAAATGACCTTGGCAACTTAGAGAACGCCATTATCATACTGTTAACTTTTAAATTACGTCACTTACTGTCACGTGTGGAGATTTTGTTATTATTGCTGTATTGACGGATTCAACCATTTTCTTTTGATTTCACGATACTTTCCTATTGTCATTTATATTATGTGGCAAGGGGCTACAGAGAGTGAGAGCAATCGTAAATAGGATTGTTTGGGGTAATGATAAAAAAAATAGAACGGGGATCAGGATCAAGGCATCAGAAGATGTCGATTGACATTACATTTGAATATTTGAAGATTATAGCTATCAGGGAAGCAAGTAAGAGGAAAGGAGTTCCACAAACGGGAAGTGCGAGAGAAGAAGCTGTTGGAGTAGAAGAGGCGGTTACATTTAACCATTTCGACAGTGGAAGGGTAGGACCAAGATGCTATCCTAGTAGCACGCTTAAATTCATGCAGTTGGGGTACCAGTGAAAGTAGCCCGTAGATCAGTTGCCATGAAAATATTTGTAGAAACGACAAAGGGAACCCATTGCACGTTTATGAGAAAGTGATTTTAGACGGGATGCCACATCAGGACCTATCATATTGCATATCTTTCTCAGGATTTTTTCCGAGGACCTCGAGATCGACAGCGGGGTCACTAGACCATATATGGCATCAGTATTCAATGCAAGGACGAATTGTTGGTTTGTAGATTTGAAGGATGGACTCAGGCGAGAAAAAAAAAACGTCTGGCGCCACACTGAGAAACAAACATAACGTACATTTGGGTCCACCACATCGCCGTTAACCCCAATATCGAATGATTTTGGGAAACTTGAATCAACCCTACCGAGAAGATACACCAGCTCCAACTGAGGAGAGAAAAGAAAGCCGGATGATCGTAGGGTCGGTGTTACTCAACAAGCTTATCGGAGATAGCGACTGAAGATTTAAGGAGGCTTAGGGTTAAAGTCAGATTCTCACCTGCGCAGGTACTCTACAACCGAAAAGGGTGTAGCTTGTGCAGCCAGCTCAGACCAGGCGTTTGTTGCTTAAAAATAAGCCTTCGTCCAGATCGTTACCCACGAAATAAAACCACGAGCCGACTGTAGAAATAAACACAATTTTATTCCCGAACCTACTGCTATAGACGAAGCCGATATGAGGCGTAGGTGAATGGGGAGGAAAACAGTCTAACGCGCGCTTTCTATTGTCGTTCTCTGTGGGTCCTCTCTGTCTCCATGACTTTTCAAGAGCAGTGGTCACTGTCTTATAGAGAACATTATTTTGTCATCTTTGTCTAAAATGTAATCTCTCTTCATTCAGTAACTCCCCTTGTCTTAGCCGCTTGTTCCATACTTGTGAAGTACACTTCACTTACTGATATCCACCAGGGGAAAATAAATCCGTTTTGGTGATAGGCTAGGTGTTTTCTATTTAATAAGATATCAGAAGACTAAACTTGTGATCATCCTGATTACCGGACCGACCCACTTTCCAAAATTTGACGTAAGATATGTTTTGTTGGAAGGTTGTTTTTTTTTTTAGTGTGGCTGAGAACCTTTCGTCGCATAATGTAGCTATTCGTGTGGGTAGGTTCTCATTTCGGAGATGGCCACGTAAGTAGCTTAGCCGCTTCAGTTCTATTCTCAGAATGGATTTGTAGTTTTATGTATTAAGAAAGACATTTTGTTTTGGCAAAAAGCCATTGTGGGTTGTATAAGAGTCATTTTCTTTCTGATCATTCTTTGTTCTCCTTAATTTTGACCTCTATCGACTCATCATTAACTCACAGATATGATACACAGTTCGATTTTTTCAACAGCCATTTTTTGTTGAGATTCTTTTGTTGATTCGTTGAGAGAGAAGAGCTGTTTTTCTACTCACCCTCTTCCTTGACCAAAGTTGCCAAGTCAGAAAAACTAACAATGAACGGATACTATGCTTAGATTCTAATTTTGGTCATCTACAGGTTTGTTTTCCTTCATTTAATTCTCAATAAATAGCTACTTCAGAATACCCGAGTCAGTTGTACGAAAAAAGATTTCCAAACTAAATTGGTATATATATATATATATATATATATATATATATATATATATAAGATGAGAACGAATAGAGTACAATTCCAAAGGATTAAAACTAAAATAAATAGGCTTAATACGTCTAAATTATTTAACCATACCTGCTTGAATGAAAATATGCTGCTCATATATATTATATATATATATATATATATATATATATATATATATACACACACACACATATATATATATATATATATATATATATACACACACACACACACACACACACATATATATATATATATATATATATATATATATATATATATGTATATGTCTGTGTGTATGTGTGCTCGCGCGCGTGTGTGTTTCCTCTTAGACGGCATATTTTTATTCAAGCATGTTTAGTTAAATAATTTAGACGTATTATGTCTATTTAATTTAGTTTTACTCCTTTAAAGTCCACTAATTAATTTCCTGGTGGCTGCAGAAAATTGATTAAGAAAAATAACCAAATATTCTTTCAAATAATTTTTATTTTCCCCATTAAGACGAGAAGGTTTACATTTCAATTGAAAGGTCATAGCTCAATCTCAGAACATTTAAAGGAACACTTATTTTCCACATTCACAGTTTAAACAGCTGAAAAACATTAGTACTTCATCAAAATAACAATAAGGAAAAACTTAAAATACTGGAAGCCCTTTATATAAAAGAATTGCAGCCAAAAATAAATAAAGCCAACTACCAGTATAGCAGTAAAGTTCTTAAATGTTTGTAACAGAATGGTTTTATATAAAAATAATAAATTGTAAAATTATAATTAAAAATCTTTTTCTTTTTTGAAATTAGAAAAGTTACCTCCCTTGCATTATTGAAAATTTTGAATTTGAATTGCTGGAGCAATTTGTAACAAACAGTTAAAAAATTATTTTGGATTTACTGTATACATATCCACAGATATTTTAACCTCCCGAAGATGGTCTCAGATGAGGTTGAAAGTACGTGAATGAAAATATGCTGCCTAAATGTATATAAATATTGTTGCTACCGGCGCGAATGCCAAGCAGCACGGCATGCTATTTCCAGATATCTGGCTGACTGAGTTGCGTCATGGTGCTCTTTTTCACGCAGACAGCGCCCAAACTGGCTCTACTACACTGTGTCGTTGACAAAATCAAAAACAAACAACGCGCATGTGCGAAATTAAAAATGTTAAATGGCGACAATTTACCCATAGCACATTGTATACACAGATTACATTATAGACAGATTTACTTAGGTGTTTTTTGAAACTGGGAATTTTTGTGTGTTAGAAAGAGAACTTTTACTTGGTGTAATAAACTTGTAATTTTTACAACTCGAAAATTTCCAGCAAATAGTTTCAGGTGATGCATCGATATGTATTTTATTTTATTAGTTCTTTTACGGCTTCCTCGGATTATTTAAAGCCAGACAACATTTTTATAGTGTAAGAACATTTTGGACGATAACAATAGTTTACAGATAAAAATCATATCTGGGGTGGGAAAAGAAGAGATGTATTCATATCTTTCCAAGAGTATTAAGAAAATGATTTGAATGTGGTTTCCCGTATATAAGACGATTTTCACTTCTCCTTCTTTTGACTGAGATAGGAACTTGCTAAAAAATATGTGGCGGGGTATAAACATATAAAGCCAAAGGTATCAATCATGGCACACATAAGGGTATACCAGGTACACGCATCACAGCCAAATATATACGATAAGGCGTTAAGTTTTGGTAAAATCAGCGCATAAAATAACAAGTTAGCTCCTGTTAGAAATACCATGAGATGGAGACAGCCTACGAGTAAGGAGTTTCCTTACTATCTGCATGTGACTTCTAAGTTGCCTTGGACAACTCGACGTTCAAAATTAAAAAGCTCCTCTCAAGATACTCGGCCATTGTACTTCCGCTCATGAACAGATATGCGACAAACCGTAAGAAACATGCACAATTGGTTAAGGTGAGGCAGTTGAAAAGAGAATCTATGATACTTATGGCATCGAACGGGATATTTACAATATGATGAAATGAATGCAAGCCCCCATTCAACTAGCAAGTATGCCTATTTGATTGATTGATTTCTTTTTTTACGGTTTATCAACCTTTTATAAGTTATTCAAAGCCAGAAAATATCTTTAGATTGTAAGATTTTTTTGGAGTTAATACTAATTTACTGATACAAATCCTACTAATTAAGCCATTGCCGGGGAGTGGAGATTGTAAACTTGGTTCTCTGTGTCGCGCCATAAGTTTTTTCTCGTCTGAGTCCATCCTTCAAATCTACAAATCAATCGTCCTTGCATTGAATACTGTTGCCATATATGGTCTGGTGCCCCCACTGTTCATCTCGAGGTCCTCGACAAAATCAAAAGACAGATATATAATGTGATAGGTCCTCATCTGACATCTCGTATACAGTAATTCTCTCATAGATGTGATGTGGCTTCCCTCTGTCTTTTCTAGAAATATTTCCATGACAATTGCTCTAACGAGCTACATTCACTGTTACCCCAACTGCATGAATTTAAGCGTGCAAATGGGTTGATATTTCGGTCCCACTCTTCGACTGTCGAAACAGTTAAATGTAACCTCCTCTTCTACTCCAACAGCTTCTTCTCTCGCACTTCAAGACAATAGACCTCCTTAAAATGCTTAAAAAATAGATAGATAGATATGAACTGAATAAGATAGATAGATAGATAGATAGATAGATAGATAGATAGATAGATGGGAATAGACTAACACAGATAGATAGATATGAACTAACAAATATATAGACAGGGAACATAGATAGATAGATAGATAGATAGATAGATATGAACTAACAGATAGATAGATAGATAGATAGATAGATAGCGTGCTACTAGTTCGGCATCTCAGCCCCACCCTTTCTGTGTTGAAACGGTTAAATGTAACCGTCTCTCCTACTCCAACAGCTTCTTTTCGCGCACCTCTAAACAGTGGAAGTCCTTTAGTCTTGCTTGCTTCCTGATAGCTATAATTTTCAAATATTTAAATGTAATGTCAATCGACATCTTCTGATGCGTTGATCTTGATCCCTGTCCTTCTTTATATCCTTTCCTCAAATACCCCTCTTTAGTCTTGCTCTCAGTCTCTGTAACCCCTTGAATGCTAGTGGCACTCCCGCCTTGCTTGGGGTGAAATGCTTAAAAAAAATAGATATGAACTGAATGACATAGATAGATAGATAGATGGGAATAGACTAACATAGTTAGATAGGAACTAACAGATAGATAGATAGATAGATAGATAGATAGATAGATAGATAGATAGATAGCATGCCATTTCAGCCCCACCCTTTCTGTGTCGAAACGTTTAAATGTAACCGCCTCTCCTACTCCAACAGCCTCTTCTCGCGCACTTCTCAACAGTGGAACTCCCTTCCTCCTTCTTGCTTCCCTGATAGCTATAATTTTTAAATATTCAAATGTCAATCGACATTTGATGCCTTGATCTTGATCCATCTGCTTCTCTATATCCTTTCCTCAAACACCCCTCTTTTCCTCTTGCTTTCATTCTCTGTAGCCCTTGCGTGTTAGTGACACTCCCGTCTTGCTGGGGGTGAAAGGCTTAAAAAAAAAAACAATCCCAGGGTTGGTTGCCCGTAAGTAAACACAATCAACCCGACTGGAATTGAAATTTTGATTTTTAATTACGAGCTGTTCTCCGTTACTCCACCCGAACATCCTAGCATACAGCGGTCACCCATGTAGGTACTGACCTAATTCAACGTTGCTTAAGTTCTCATTCTGAGCCTTTATCCATTACACCACTTACACATCCGAGCATACAGCATCTGGTATTCCCAAGCGGTCACCCATTTAGGTACTGACCCGGTTCAACGACGTTGCTTAACTTCAATGATCAATACGTGAACTGGTGCATCAACGTGATATGGCCGCAAAGCCTATCGATATGTAAAAATCAAACGTTGTGATGCAAAAGTCACACTGCCGGGGAAAGTGAACATCCAGGATCTGGTGGCAAAATTATGTCTAATTCCAAATACCCTCAGGCGTTGAACAAAAGAAAAGAAAGAGAAGAGACATTCTCGGATATCCATGCGCCAGCCTGGCACTATTCCCAAACTGGAAAAGGCAGAAACGACAGCAGGACAAGGAAGATGGCGAGAAAGAAGATGGCGGATATAGGGATGGCTGACGTGTAAGCGCCTGTAGGCAAATTTATACCTCCTGTTTGATTACAGGGAAGGCTATCATTTGAATGTTGTTCAGGAACGAAAGAAAAAGATAAACGGAAAAAGAGAAAGCAGGTCCGCTTGCCTCTCACAGCCTTTTATGCTCATGCAGATGATGTTTCTACGACAGGGTGACCTCGTGTGTAAGGTCAGAGAAAGGGCAGATGGACAAAACATCTTAAACTGTCTCTTTCACGTTCTCTCTATATATGACCACACACACACACACACACACACACACACACACACACACACACACACACACACACATACACATATATATATATATATATATATATATCGCTCTACTCTGTATTAAGCACTCTTTTAAGAATAGTAATTGTTGGTTATTGGAATTTATTCCGTATACACCAATTCTATACTTGGATATATATATATATATATATATATATATATATTATAAAAGAACAATGAGATTTATAGTTCAGAGTTCTTAGCATTTATTTTTATTTTAAAAAACAGTGTTCGATACAACATAAAAGAGCATGATATTATAATTGTAATTATATATATATATATATATATATATATATATATATATATATATATATATATTACTATCATAACACAGAAATTCTCATGTTTCAAAACTGAAACTTCAATCCGAATTTAAACATGAAAATTAAACTTAAATTACAGAGTTCCGTTCCATTAGCATCTCTTGATAATGTAACGGATCTTTTTAAAGTTTAAGTTTAAATTTTATGATTAAATTTGAATTGAAGTTTCAGTTTTGAAATATGGGAATTTCTTGGTTGCGCTGGTAATACATTTAAAAAGAAACAATTAAATATATATATATACTCGACTCTTCCCTCGAATTCGACGTATGAGGGTCAAGCAGATCAGTTCCCAGCAAACCGACAGCCCGACAACAGCACATTAGATTTGATTATAGTTGTGAAGGTTTCGTGCAGGACCATCCACACTTTTTGAAGGGCCGAATTCAGAGACCTGGTGCACTAAGTGCCACAAGGTCCCTAAACGACCCTCCACAGGGTTTGAATTCAGAGTTTTCCTTCTCCTAGACCAGTTGCCAACCAAGGCTATAGAACCCAGTCTGTCCTGCTATTTTACCCATAGCTGAAGGGAGAAGAAGAGGATTAATACCTTTCCCAAGGGTATTAGCACGTAAGTGAATGTAATGGATTCGACTGGAATTCGAACTCGGCTCTCCAATTCCTCAATCCAAGCCGCTATCCGTTACTCCATGCCTCCTCTCTCAACGTGGTAGTGAATTAAGTTTTCCGTCTAACAAACCATGTTTTTCAAAACCATATATATATATTCAAATGTAATGTCAATCGACATCATCTCTCTGTTTACCTCTGTTCCTCTTGTCTTCACCCTGTCTTGTGCGTGTCAAATACTCTAAACCGCTTTTTCTTCAATACGTGTCCCAGAAATATCAGCTATGTCTTTCTGATTCTATGTATAAGTGATTTTTGTTTCCATTTTCTTTAAAACTTCTTTATTGTTTACATGCTCAGTCCAGAGTATTCTCAGTATCATAGTGTACAGTGACATCTCCGTTTCATCAAGTCTTCCCTTCGTCTCGGAGGGAATCTATAATAATTCACTGCCACTTAAAAGGATTGATATTACGTAATAGTTCAGCAATATTTTCTTTGTTTTAATGATATTTTCCCGTATACTTAATACTTTGTTTAGTTTTTAGAAGGCATTTTTTCGTGATCTGTGTAAACACTTCCCAGATATTTCATTTCTGTGCATACTCGATTCGGATATCTCCATTGCATAATGTCTATCTTAGGCTGTTTCTCTTTTTTCTTTCAACTGATAATTAGTCCTTTCTTTGTCTTTTTCTTTATTATCTTGTCTAGGATTTCCTGCAGTTTTCCTTCTGTGATGTCTTTTGCACAGCGTCATCTGCGTATCTTATGATGTTAAGATTTCGCCCACTAATAACAAGAGCAGGTCAGCCCTCTATTCTGTTCTTTCCGAAATTTTCCTGTCAAATTCTTCAACCATCTTTTTTTCAATGTGTCCCAAAAATGTAACCTATTTTTTATTCTATGTGTAAGTGTCCTTTATGTTTCCATTTTTTAAACCTTCTTTGATTATATGCTCTCTACATGGAATTCTCAGCGACCTCCTGTAGAACCACATTTCTGTTGTTTCCAGGTTTTTCTTTATCTGTGAAGATATTGTCAGTATTGACTGTCAAATAGGAGGAATTATATTGCATAGCAGTTAAGCACTCTTTTCTTTGTTTACGAAATTTTGCCGTTTCTGAGTACTTTACTTATCTTTTGGGATGCGATATTTTCTATTCCTCTGTGTACTTGGATTTCAGCGTCATATTTTTCATTTTCTGTTAAAACACTTCCGAGTCCACTTCAATATATATATATATATATATATATATATATATATATATATATATATATATATATATTTCAGGATATTACACCGAAAACATGTCAAAATCTCTACACGATTGCAGTCGTGTTTCGATGCGTATCAATGCATCTCATCAGGCGATTGCTCTACTTTGTATTGAGCCCTCTTTTAAATTTAATGTCACGAACGTTGGAATTGTACTCCATTCGTTATCATCTTACGTGGATATATATATATATATATATATATATATATATATATATATATATATATATATATATATATGATACTATTAGTGGTAAATATACGCATACATATGCAATCATATATCTAAAATATATAAATATATATACATACATGATTTCTGAGGTATCTATATCTAAAAGAGCGTCTCTCATCGTCTGATCTTTAAGATTAGATTGTCTATTGTGTTCGCATGTCACCACGAAATGTATCCTTTCCGGTTACATCTTTAATGTGTTAGACATCCGAGAACATTCATATTTCTCTCACTTAAACCGTCTTTGACTTCCCTCTTTAAAACTTCTCTCTGTTAAATTTTAATCCCCCCTTCATCTTTAGACCTTCCTGTTCTTCTGTTTTTCTCTCGTCTGTTACCCCTCTCTATAGCCTTCATTTACTCTAACATTCGTCCCACACTCTCATACATACACTCTCACTAAATTTTATTTTTTATTCCCGGAGTTGTTTTTTTCTGTTTTCTTTTTTGATTTTGTAGGTCTGATGAATTGGATCGTGTTTACGATTCCAATGGAATAAATTATGACCATGGAATATTAGTGTTTAAGCCTTTTTATTATATATATATATATATATATATATATATATATATATATATATATATATATATATATTAGGATAAACTTGTGCACTACACTTATTTCAGAATAAATAAAATTAAGACATTAAGAATTTCTCATTCATGACATCGTTTAAATTCTTTTTTTTTTTTTTGCACGCACCCGAAAAAGATATTAGCTGTCACATTCACAGGAGGCTATCACCTGATTTATACTGTTATCTTAGGATAAGTCATTTTTCTCCATTTTCTTTTTTTTTACTTTTATAAATACAAACAAAGGAATAATGGCGTATATAAACAAAAATACTTCTTCCTTTAATTCTCGTTTCTATTCAACCCAAAATATAAGTGAGAAATGATTAATGCATTTCTTTGCAACAAGTGAAAGAAATGTGTTTTCGTTTATTTTCAATCAATGTGATATACACTGACGTGCCAGAAGTTATTGGTCACTCCATCATCCCCGAACGGACTCTGAACTACCACAAGTCACGATGAATAGATGTACCCTCAGGTACATAAATAAATCATTTCCTACAAAACTGTGCCAATGATTCTGAACTTTCTTAAGTGTGAAAAGTGCAGATTGAGCAGCTCTAGCAACAATACTCCATTTTTGGTCTAATCTGAATCTTGTGAAGACAAAGCATGCCAGCTTCGTCTACCGCAAGAAAAGTTGGCTCCCTGTGCCGCGCCAGGAAATTTTTCTCCCCGGAATCGATCCTTCAGATCTACAAATCAACAATTCGCCCTTGCATGGAGTATTGCTGCCATATATGGTCTGGTGCCCGTTCTGTTTGCCTAGGGGTTCTTGATAATGTCCAGAGACGGATATGCAATATAATTGGCCCTGCTCTGACATCTCGTCTACAGTCACTTTCTCACAGACGTGCTGTTGCCTCTCTCTGTCTTTTTTACAAATACTTTCATGGCAATTGCTCCGAGGAGCTGCATTCGCTGGTTCCCAGACTTCATGAGTTCAAGCGCCCTACGAGGCTGGCATCCCGCTCTCACCCTTTCACTGTCGAAACTCCTAAATGTAGCCGTCTCTTCTAGTCCAATAGCTTCATGTCTCGCACCACTCGCCTGTGGAACTCCCTTCCCTATTCCAGTTTTCCTGAGAGCTATAATCTCCAGCTATTCAAATGTAATGTCAATCGACATCTCCAGTTGCCCTGATCTATCCACTACCCTTCTCCTCATCCTTTCTTCTATCACTCCTATCTGATCTTGCTCCAAGTTTTCTGTAACCCCTTGAGTCCTAGTGGCTTCCCGCCTTGCTTGGGGTGAAACGCTTAAAAAAAAAAAAAGGAGTCAAGTGCTTTCTGGAACTGACCATCTTCCCAGCATCTTTAGTATGTATGAGTTCCACTTGAGGTCTGGGGTGAACTTGTATCCTAACAGATGATCAAAGCGCCGTGGCTCATTGAAAATGCAATTGTTCATTGTGACAGGAGAAAACTCAGGATCTGATAGATGGCGATCATTTGCGTGCAAAAGTGAGGGGTGCAGAGGATGCAATTGCTGTTAGCATCCATATTGGGAGTGCATCCATTCAAAGACTGAAATAATAATTTAGTTTATATTTAATTTGAATAAAGTGATTTTTCATGTTTCATCTGCTTTTACATATTTAATATATCTTCTTTTCTCATATTTCTCAGTAATATGACCTATAACCCCACCCACGTTCAGTCTTAGGGGCATACAATCAAGAAGTTTTCCCCAGGCATCACCCAACATCACCAGACCTCTGCTCATCACTAATGGTGATGAAATTGCTTTAGAGTTCTTGAAAGTTACAAGCCAGTTCCCACTCCATTAATTAATCGGTTAGATCTGTTAGATCTAGGTTAGCAAAGAAATCAGCTTAAAGATATGCTCAGCTGGTTATAGTTAGGCAACTGACAAGCAAATATGGGGTAAAGAATTGTATACTGAACGATTACTGAGTTTCAAACTTAACCCAGATCTTCACTGGAACTCATACGATCCGTTCGCTAAAGATGCAGGAAAAATGATCGATTCCTTATATCGCTTCACTGAGTACCTGACTCCTCGTTCTATCGTCGATATTTACAAGAGCCAAATTAAGTGAAAAATGGATTACTGCTGTCATATTGGGACAGGAGTTGCCCGGTGCTCGCGTCGATAAATGTAAAATCATAGATTCAGACTATTATTTTTTAGTGGCAGTGTATTTTGGCTCAGACCTTTAAGGTCAGATGGTAGACAAAATAGGGATGTCGATTTCGATTGGCTGAACCGAACGTAGGAATGTTAGAGGATAGAAAGGGATTTCAATGAGTTAAGTTTTACACGTTGAAGAATGCAGACGTCTTATTTTCGTGTATGAAAACTGCTACTCAGTGGGGTGGGATAGCAACCCCACTGGCTAGTTAGAAGATGTACACGTCGACGTGTTAAATAAAATAAATAAGTTTAAAATCCCTTTTGTTGAAGTTCTCATTCTACCTCCAAACAAACTAAAAGGAGATCCGATTCTATTTCATAGCTTAGAAGAGTATTTCTGTTTTGTTTGGAAACTTTAGTGACTGATTTCTTTTTAATAGTTTTAAGTAGGTAATTTCTATTGAGAAAGTAACTGAATAGTTGTCCTAAGTGATTTTTTGTGATCTCCATTTTGTAAACAGATACGTTTTATGCATAAACATTGGCTGTAGATTATTGATTATTTAGGTTAGTGGGGTTGCAGCTACTGAAATTTAGATAGCAAATCTTTAAATTTGGCACATAATGTTTATTTCATTGTTTATTTCTCGTCTCGTTGAAAAAGGACACAGGGGTGTCCCATAATTTCGACTTTAAAATCTTTCCCTTCATGCTTCAGTTTACGCTAAAGGTTAATATATAATAAATATCATTAATCTTATTGACAATATTGTTATCATTTCATTAATTGGCCTATTAAAAATATACCCCACTATATATATATATATATATATATATATGTGTGTGTGTGTGTGTTTTAACGAAATGCAACTCAAAAATACAGAGCAGTGTATTTTTTATTTACATTTAGTCTGTTGACATACGATTTAACGTTCATCACAACGTTTCGGCCTTCATCAGGTTATCTCGTCTAGTTCCAATTTTTAGTACTGCCCAGATTACGTACATTAAATGAAGGCTTCAGTTCGTACTTATATACAGGTAACACACACACACACACACACACACACACACAAACACACACACACACACATATATATGTATATATATATATATATATATATATATGACCGCCATAAAGAGACAAAATTTGTTCTTATTATCACTCATAACAATCAAAAGGTATTGTGAATTATGGGTTGAAATCCGGTACCAATAAATAACAAACGCCAGGAATGAATATAGGAAAATAATGTATTAACGTAATAATACAAATTGGTAAAGCAGGTTAGTAGTTCCAGGAATACGGGTTAGTAGCAAAATATATATACAGTCTTTGGTATTGAAGTATCGCTGTATGACTTCTTACTGAGTCTACGTACTCGCTCACGGTGACTGTTGCAACGCTGTTACCTCACCCTCACTCTTCCGGTTACCTACAACCTTTTACTCTGTCACTCTGAACTCGACTCGACTCGGCTCCTCGTGTATTCACTGGCAGTAGTATAAGTATACACTGGGTGAGTCCATTTGTATAAAAAGGGGTGGACCCCTCGACAAAAGAAAAAAAAATGAAAACAAGCTAGCTAACCGGTTTCGAACCTCGCTCAACAGAGGTAAATCGAGGTTGATAAATTTATAACTATAAGTAAAATATGGATAATATGTAGGGGGGGGTATCTTAAATGGAAATTAATTGGAGGCCCAGTACAAAATCCTTCTGTTTCCATAATGAAGGTCTCAAGTAATATATATATATATATATATATATATATATATATATATATATATATATATAGCGTATTTTCCAGCTTACAAGACGCTGCGGCTTGGAAGACGCACTCTAATATTGGAAAGAAATTTCTAAGAACAAAAGACATTCCCATACAATAACATATACACCATGCGCCCCGCACATACTGGCACCACGTATTGTTTACAGTAATTATTCGTCCGATTTTGTTCGACATACTTGGCAAGAGCATATTTAAGGTTGTAGCTCGGCTCCAGGATGGTTTATCGTGTTGGAAATGCTTGTAACAGCTAAGTACTGAGGTAACGATAATCCTGGTAATCCGTATGGATAATGCCAAGGAGGATGAAATTTTGCATCCCTCACCACCCTCTATATCACCTTATATAAGCTTAATACTGTCCTTCAAAAGTGTAAATTTTAAATTCATTTTTTCTCGCTTGAAAGTGAAATCTGAAGATCTAGAGAAAAATAAAATCTCTGGTGAAACAAATTATAACAATGGAACCTTAAAGTGGTCTGTTTTTTCTATAAATTATATGTATATATATATATATATATATATATATATATATATATATATATATATATATATGTGTGTGTGTGTGTGTGTGTGTGTGTGTGTGTGTGTGTGTGCAGGTATGTAGAAAAACAGGAAAGAACACGTTAGGTAAATAATCCAGGATTCTTTAGTATTTTTGTTTTTATTTAAAAAAAAAAAACAGTGCTCCATACAGAAGTAGAGCTTAGATTATAATTAATTTTTTGTTTCATCCTCAAGCGAAAATTTAGGAATCCTAAATTTAGGATTCCTAAATTTTCGCTTGAGGATGAAACAAGGCTTGATAATTTAATTCAATTTAATTTTAGTAATTATATTGATGGTTTCGGCTCTCATTTTTGAAACATGAGAACTCTTATGTAGCGAAGAAATCATATATTTTAAAAAATAATTTTAATATATATATATATATATATATATATATATATATATATATATTAAAATTATTTTAATATATATATATAATATATATAATAATTTATAAGCTGCAAATGTCACCCGCCTACTCTGAAAAGTGGATTAGGCGGTGGGAAGTTTTCAAAAACTGAACTGATAATATATATATATATATATATATATATATATATATATATATATATATATATATATGTGCCTTTGTGCATATTTCTATGTGTGTGTAGAGTACATTTTGAATGTCAATTTAATGCATATTCTTTCCACATTTGTCTTTTAGTCTCGGTCATTGTTTATTCTGTTGTGCTGCATTGATTATCCGCTATACACCCAACTCGTCTTTTTAACCAGATTGCCCTTGAAATTCCGTGTACAGAAAAGCACACTCATTGAAATGGTTAGCATATTGCCTGAACATATCCTCAATCACTGATAGGCTCCTTTGATTTCGAGCTTCTCTCTCGCCGATATGACCTTCTCTTATCCTAAATAAGACTGATTAATTACGTATTTTGTAAGCTGCAAATGTCACCCGCCTACTCTGAAAAGTGGATTAGGCGGTGGGAAGTTTTCGCAAGAACTGTAATGATAATTCTCTGATGCAACTTTTCCTTTTGCTGGATAGTCAAAGATCAAAAGAGAGATTTGCTAATGATTTAAAAAAAGCCACGTTTTGAGCGTGAAAGACAAGTTAATAATTACAAACACATGGAAACAAATCACTTATTTCAGGGATTTGAATGCAGTAATTATCTGCCGATTAGAATTTTGTACAAATTTAAACATCCACAAACTCCCAACTAAGTAATATCAGATCATCCTATAAGTTCTGTCCGAATTTTGAATAGAGAAAACAAGTGACCAAATGTTACAAACAAAGTATTTTCCTGATTATCTACGACTTTCTTCCATCTATTAACAAGCTTACTATTTCCATTACTGTAAAATTCTTTTGGCTTTGATTCGAAGAACTCACAAATGTCAGTTTTACACTCTTCCTGTTTTACAAAAGCTGTTTCTTCCAAATGATTCTGTAAGCTACAAACAAATGGTAGTCTGAAAGAGCAAGATCGGGAGAATAAGGTGGATGAGGAATTTTCTCCCAACCAAGTTTTTCGATCTTTTGTGACGTGATTCTTGATGTGACCTAATGAAACATCACATCTTTTTGATTCACTAGAGCAGGTCTTTTTTTTTCCTCAAAGCTTGGTTCAAACGCTCTGATTGCTGACAGTATATTTGAGCATTAATTGTTGCATTAGGTGGTAAGAATTCAAAGTGGATTATTCCTTGGCGATCCCACCAGATTGAAAGAAGAACCTTTTGCCCATGAAGTTCCCTTCTCGGCTGAGGCTGGAGTCCTTCTCCTTTACCAAGCCACTGTCTACGACGCTTAACATTTCGACAAAAAATCCATTTTTCGTCGCCAGTCACACGTCTATCCAAAAAAGATGAAACAAGTTGGCGAGAATGGAGAGAAGAGCAGATGTCAACACGGGATTTGAGGTTGTTTTCAGACAATTCATGAGGCACCCATTTTCCAAGTTTAGGAACTTTTCCAAGTTGTTGAAGATGACGATAAACAGTTGTATGGTTTGAACTGAGAACCACTGCCAATTCCTCAATTGATAAAGCAGGATTTTCTTCAAGGGCTGCTTCAAGAAGCTTTTCATCAAACTCAACTAGACGTCCGGTTCGATCTTCATCTTCAAGGGTGAAATCTCCACCTCTGAATTTTGCAAACCATCTTCTGCAAGTTCTTTCATTCACACATTCCTCTCCATAAACTGAGTGAATGTTTCTAGCCGCTTCGGCTTCTGACTTTCCTTTCTTGAACTCATAAAGCATTATGTGCCTCAAATGATTATTGGGTACTTCCATGTTAGCAGAGTTTTAATCAAACAAAATTTAATTTTATTGTTCTCTGAAATAAAATTTGATCAGTTTAAAAGCCTCTAAACAAAAAAAATAACGTTCAGCTCCATTAGACATTATAAAATACTCTTTAAATTTCGTTCATTTTAACAAAAAGTTAAAATTCGGACAGAACTTATGGGATGACCTAATAATCATAAAAGTGTAATAATTACCATTCCTGAAATACTTACGACCTCAAATTTATAGGCTATACCTGTCGCACAAGAATTATAATCGAATCCATGTCGCCCACGCAGCATACTTGAAAAGCGTCTTCTGCAATTCTGGTCTAACACAAACCCCCAAGCCCATTGTCAAACAAGCTGTTGTAATCTCGGCCCTCCTTTATGTCTGTGAGACCTGGGTACTCTACGGAAGAGACACGAGCAAACTTGAAAGATTCCATCAAATGAAACTTCGTCAAATTCTGCGGATCACGAACAATAAGCTAAACGAATTTATAATGGGTGCTAATACTTCCAACTTTTATGAAGTGTTTTCACTTTACATCAATTCATCGTATTAAACACCCCTTTCTGGTTTAGCACCTGATGATAGACGATGTCCTAAGCTTTCACACAAAAAAAACATAAATGTTTCCGGGTGTAGTCCTGTTTGAGGGTATTCTTTGGGTGATTAACATTACCTCTTTTGTTGGATATTAAACAAATTAATAACAAAACGAAAAAAAATGTCTGTCGCGTTTAGGACTTCATTGGACTAAAGTAAGATTTTTATTGATGGAATTACATATGTTTAGGAAGAGGAGGGGAATATTAAATAGATGCAAGCGTTATTTATAATTATACATAGACAGAAAACGCAGAAAGTGTTGAAACACTTACATTTTAAACTATTTTTTTTTTAGATGTGTCTGGGTATATAAGTTCATAGTCTACAGAACTATTGTAATCTCGACTCTCTAGTTCGCCTGTGAGATCGGGGTAATCTACCGAGGAGACATACGCAAAGATAAAAGATTCCATCAAATGAAACTTTGTCAAACAAGGGACAGGATCGGATCAAAAACAAGGAAGTTTTCCTCCGTGCAAAGATGGAGAACCTAGAAACTATCATGACTCGTCACCGAGTTCGATGGGCCGGTAACCTTGCCCGAATGTCAGATATCCACCTACCAAAACAGATACTCTTCTCGGAGCTCGAATCTGGCAAGAGACCACGTGGAGCTCCACGTCATCGATTCAAGGATCAGATCGAAAACACCTTGCTGAGGTCTGAAATCAATCCGGTCAATTGGATGACAGAAGCTGCAGAAAGAACCAGCTGGAGAAGAGCAGTTCACAAAAAAATGAACATCCTTCGAAAATACCAGATAAATAGAAGAGATGAGAGAAAAGCCATGGTTCTCTCTCCCCTGAATCATCCATGTGGTGGCTGCAGATGTCTCTTTAGATCCAACATAGGACATTTCACACGAAGGAAATGCCGATGAGCACCCCAATACTCGGCAACGCGTTCCACTGACAACAATATATATAAATAAAATGTGTGGGAGTTAACTCTATCCCAGAAAAGTTTTTACAAAGTTTTCTTCTGCGCAAAGATGGAGAGCGTAGAAACTGTCATGACTTTCCATGGACTTCAATGAGACAGACACCTTGTCTGAATGCCAGACATTCACCTACCCAAACAAATCCTCTTCTTGGGGCCTGCATTTGGCAAGAGACCACATGGAGCTCCACATCTTCGATTTAAGGATCAGCTCAAAAACACATTACTGAGGACAGAAATCAATCCAGTCAATTGGGAGACAAAAATTACAGAAAGAACCAATTAGAGAAGAGTAGTCCATAAAAAAAAAACATCGTTTGAAAACACCAGAAGACAAATAAAAGAGATCCCAAAGAAAATCCAAAACTCTCTGTCCCTTGAACCATCCATGTAGTGGCTGCAGATGTCTCTTTAGGACTCATTTCATACATATGGAAATGTCGAGGGGTACCTCAATACTCGACAACGAATTCAGCCAACGTCGACGACGACGAAGAGCATTTACCTGTCCCAAAAAGTAGTTGCTTGGTATGTCAAATATAATCAAATGATATTTACCTATTACGAAATTACTTGAACCAAGTAAATGATTACAGACTGGAAAATAGAAGACTAATACGATGCTATTTTCAAACGACATAAACTGAAATATAAACAAGCAATATTTACCTGCCTCCGAATCACATGTACACTCAAATATAAGCAACCAATATTTTCTTCTCCTCGAATCGAGGAAATGCTCATAGATTCAAATATAAATAGCCAATGTTCACCTGTCCCGAATCGAATGAATCCTTATATATTCACATCGAAACGACCAATATTTACCATTTCTCAAAGGAAATGCTTATCGACCGAAATATAAGCAACCAATATTTACCTGACCCGAACGTTCAAAGACTCAAACATAAACTACCAATATAACTTATTCCTGAACTACTAAAATGTTTACAGACTAAAATACAAAACAAGGACAGATTTCAGAATTAAATAACCCAAATAGAATTGATATCTAACAACACAACCCATCAACCCAAATTACGAGCGTACAACCTTGTGCAAATTAATTGAAACAACCGCTTTAGTTTCATTTCTTTCACCATACGGTTAGCTTTAGACCCATTGTAATGACAGAGTGTAATTGATTTCTATTTTTTCCTCAGATTAGGTCATTTGCAGTGGTGTGCAGTAGTATGAATCTATTTTCGGGGTGTATGTTGAAATTTGTTTGACCTTGAAAAATATTGCGTCATTCGTGATTGCATCAGATTTTTATCACGCTTAGACACTATTGTCTCGAATGTCGATTAGTTGTCCTACGGCCATTGTCAGCGATGGACGTTACTCCAAGGAAGCCTACGACAATTGTAACACTGCACGAACACACTGGCAAGCCTTACAAGTGAGTAAATCAAAGTACTATAGACTGGCCCGGAAACTCTCCTGATTTAAATCCAATCGAGAATCTGTGGTCAATCTACAAGGAATGACTTCGTGGAATGGACATACGAAGTACTAACATGCGCACTGGGTCATGTTTCATTTGAAAAAATACGAAAAAAATGTAAATAATAACGGAATTATTCGTTTTGTTTCAATTAATTTGTACAAGGGTCTAAATAAAAAAAAAATGTCCACATTTTCGCTATAACATATATTTAGCACACAGCTTTCTGCTCATGCGTGCTTATAGTTGGTACTAGTGTGGTCACGTGATTGAAGTTTGCCCTTGATTACGTCAGCTTTCTTGCTACTGTTACACCACAAACAGTGTGCGCCAAGGAGGAACACAGTGCTGTGATGCGATTACTCCAGTCGAAATGTGTGTCAGGGATTGAAATTCATCGGAGACTTTTAACTAATTTTATGGCGACAATGCACCACCATATAGAAGAATGCATAAGCAGATCCACAAGCGTGACGCACAAAGAAGCGAGAATGCCGCACGTCAACGTCCACGTCAATGACGAGAAAATTCAGCAAGCTCGAGACATGGTAATGGCGAAACTGCGAATTATCATCGATGAGGTAGCATGCTCTCTGCATATTCAGATGACTGTTCCTTGATGCACACTTCTAGCGGAGCGGCCATGTTTACACTGTAACAGCAGCAAGAAAACTGGGGTGTTCAAGCTCGAACCACAATAGTACCAATTTTTTTGAACATATGTAGAGGGCTATCCCTTGTTTCCTGTTTAGGATTGGGTCTTTTTAAGCTCGATACTTGTTCTTTCCTATGCTAATATAAGCCCACGCTATAACCCTCTACCTCGAGTGGCTCTTAGGCCTTGTATTGGGTGAACATTATTTAAAAATAGCTATGATCACGCATGAGCAGAAGGCAATGTGACAAGCCTAAAAATATATTATGGTGAAAGTACGAACAATTTTTGACTTACACCCGTAGAATTAAGTTGGCAAAGGAAAGAAAGAAGGCACTGAGCCAATTTTGCCATTGTCTGGTGTCATCGCTAAATGAGTCTTTTGAAAGGTCATTTCAAAAATGTATTATGGACCTGAGATATTGTAAAGAATTCAATCAGTAATACTTTTTTTCCTTTTTATTTTATTTTGCGGAACTTTTCAATGAATAATTTCTAGAGCTTCCGAAGTTTCTTTCTTTCTATGTGCCGTGTCCTTTCAGGACTTGGACGATCAAGGCTCTCCCTTCTCTCCCTTGCAGCGCTCAACAAGCCCCTTTCCTCTGCTTCATCACCAAGACCACATTCTGTCATCCACTTGCTTAAGCCCACCAGGTATGTTATACATTGTTTTCCCTTGTCTCTCTTACCCTCTATTCGACCGGTGAGTATCAAATTCTCCAGGCCCTCTTTCCTCATTACGCGTCCCAGAAACTTCAGCTGTCTCTTCTTGATGTTAAATATAAGCCTCCTCCTTGTTTGAATACAAGGTCTGGACTGTAGGGAGGATAAGAGACAGCTTTGATGCCCATTAACCATCTCCCTGTTGTCAACACGTCTTTTTTTCTGTTCATCAATCAGCAATCTGTGAACAAACTTCGGATCTTATTGAATAATTCTGTGTGCAGTTTTCACACCAACTCTAAACTGTATGCTTATTGTTTTAGAGGCACATGACGATCGTTATCTAGAAATTTATGAATTTTCTGAACTACCTTTGAAGTTTTGACGTCCGCGTCCACATTGTCTTCCTCCCACATCGCTCACCGTCTCTCACATTCTCCCCACCCCCTTCCTTGAACCTCATGTGCTAGTGGGAATCACATGCTCGTCTCATACAAGTTAATCTGCAAGCAGTTCGGACCATTTCATACGATTCTGTAACATTTTTGCCCTGTTTGACACAAAGCTTTATTGCATAGCGACCTTCCAAATTGTCTTCATGCCCTGGCTACATTCTGCAAACTTGTCAGCTTTGACAGTGTTTAGTCGGGTATGTTCAAAGGGCTTTTATAACCGTCTCCTTCAGTCTGAAACAAGAAGATTTGGCAATTCAGCTTAATAAATGAAGAGTAATTATTTACTAAATGTAAGAAAGTTATTGCGCCTTCAAAAAAAACAACAAAAAAAACAGGAAAACAAAAAAACTTGAATACACCTCGTATATATCGGGTTATCGGCTTGGGAGACAAAACCATGTCCCAGACCATGTTTAAATTGTTGACTGCTCCTGTTATCCTTTCATATCTTTTATTTTCCTTTCTTTTTGATTCTTTTAACCCTCACAAGATTCCAGTCGCACATGAGCATTCCCATTGCATTAATTCTTACCAATAAGTTTCATTATGGGAAAGGCTTTCCTTGTGTATTCTTCCTTTCTCTGTAAATATGCAAATTGAGAGCTTCAGTCTAGTTTCATCTAACAAAATGACACACTTTCAGGATGTGTCATTTTTTTATCCTTGTTTTCTTTAGCATACCTCAGTCTGCTCTGGAGGTGTTCCTTCTGCAAAAAATGGAAACCTTCTTGGTCTGTAATACTTATTTTCTGGAATTGGAACACGGCTTATCCATTGCAGCGGCACATCTAAACTTACAGCACTTGGTATTCCGAAGCAGTCACCCATTCAGTTACTGACCAGGTAAGTCGTTGCTTAACTTCGGTGATCGTACGAAATGTTTCAAAATGTTATTGCCGTAAGTTCTTTATACTAACTGCATACCAAAGGTTACAGCACCTGGTATTCAGATGCGGTAAACGTTCTGGATACTGACCAGGCTCAACATTGCTTAACTTCGGTGATCGTACGGTAACCGGTGTTTCAACGTGATATGTCATTCAGCCCTTTATACCAGCCGAACAGTAGCTGGTATTCTCAAGGGGTTAACAATCCAGGTTCTGATCATGCTCGACGTTGTCTGACTTCGGTAATCTAACAATAACGGTTTTTTTAACGTAATATGGCCGTAAGCATTTTATGCCACTTGTACATCCAAACTTATGACCCCTGATATTCGCAAGTAATAACCAATCTAGGTACTGACCAGGAACCACGTTGTTTAAAATCAGTGATGGTACGAAAACCAGTGTACCTGTTGTATGATAAATGCTGTCTGTGCTTTGAAAATAATCATTTATCACCTGTAGTTTGCCTTGAAATGAAAATAAGCCACCTGAAAAAATAGATTCTAACATTTAAATTTGCTGAATCGAGGAATAATTATGTTCAATTTAAAAATAAAAAACTATGGAAAAAAAACGGTATTTCTTATATATGAAGAGTATAAAAACTTCGGAAGACCAAGGAATGTTCAATCGAAAATTTTGGCTTCCTGCCTGAAAAACGCTTTCTCTTTGGTCTATTCGAAACGTAAAAGCAGAGAGATGAAGTGTTCCTGTGAAGAGACCTGTGTTTAAGCGAAATGTAATTTATGGTCGCATCAAAAGATTCTTTTCGCGGACAAGGAAACAACTCCAATTAACTGGGCCTCAGATGATAGTTCGTTCACACAAATTATCCAAATAATCTTTAATCAGACGGGAGATGGACAGAAGCGTCATATCACGGTGGGAAGAAGTCACAGACTCTAATTATGTTACGGATGCGGTTTATTTGATTTACGTAAGAATCCAAAATGAAAGCGAGGCTTATATTTAAGAATATTACAAAGTATTGCAGTGGGGGGGGGCTGAGGGAATTTATAATGGGATTGAGAAAAAACAATAGTGGCGAATAGAGAAAAGAGAAGAACAGGGAAAACATAAAGCTATACAAATATAGGATTTAATGACTTTTAAAGTTCCTAACGACATTTCGATAGTGCTTTATGAAGAATTAAAATTAGAGACGTTTCTTGTTTTTTTTGGTTTTGTTTATCAAAACTTCTGAAGATTTCTGAGATCAAAGGGAGATAATCCATCAAAGAATTGAACTGATTACTTGCGCATGTGCGTGCTTATATCTCGTGCCTGTAATTGTGAAATGAATATTTTCGTGAGAATGCGACGCTACCTGCATATGTTGACCTGGGCAGCAATCAACGCGTGTTTGTGTATAAAAGCTTGAAAGAATGTCCTTGGATCGTTATTTGCGTAAACACACACACACACACACACACACACACACACACACACACACACACACACACACACACACACACACACACACACACACACATATATATATATATATCAGCCTGTTCATATCTATCTACCTATCTCAGTCAGTTCATATCTTAGTCTGCTCACATCTATCTACCTATTTCTATCTATCTCAGTCTGTTCATATCACTCTACCTCTCTACATCAGAAAAAATGTTAGCTCGCATAAGAAATTGTATAAAAAACTAAATAAAAGTACCTTGTCTGTCGTATTCAATGAAATACATATATATATATATATATATATATATATATATATATATATATATATATATATATATCATGATGATGTTGGACTCTCCCGTCGTTTTCGACGTATGAGTGTCTTTCAGTTCAGTTTTAATATTTATGTTTCGTATGAGACAACAATCCTGCACGAGATTTGCAAACGAATCCACACGAAGGGCATACTGAAAGATTGAACGTCATATGAGCTGATGTATTAGCACGAGATTTAGTGTTAATCCTTAATTCCCTCAGATAGTTAAGACGATTCTTTTCAAAGTCAGTCATACCTCGGTAGCAGGTGTTTCTCCAGTTTGCACTGTTTCCAACAGCGAGTTCGAACTCCTCTATAGGGACGTTTGCAACAATTAAATTTTTATCTAAGTTTATCCTTGAAGCGTAACCAAGGACGGCCTAAGTTACGCTTACGATGAAAAAAGTTGACTATACATGAGGATTACACACACACACACACACACACACACACATACACACAGATATATATATATATATATATATATATATATATATATATATATATATATATGTATATATTGTTACGGTAATCCGATATTTGTACACTCACCTCAGATTTTATAAGTATATTTTAAGTACATTGTGTATGTGCGGCGAGGCATAGGAATATTAATAACTTCTTTATTTCTTGAAAAAGCAGATTGTGAGATATATATATATATATTTCTTTCATCCCCAGTTGAATTAGGGCCTGTTCTCGGAAGAGAACATCTTAATTTCTGCCTTGTTCTTGATCGTAAGCCAGACGAACGTCGTTTGACAAAAAGTGCAAGTGACCCCCAACAGTATTCCATGAATGACGCCTACGCATTTTTCGGAGGCTGTCACGTGCCGGTTTTGTTTCGCGCGTGTCGGGGTAACAATTCTTCACTTAGTCGCTTGCTCCCGGACGAGGTGAACGTCATCAGAGTCTGTCTTAGCCGTTTGCTGTTGGAAGACGTAGGTGTCACCGAAGCCAAATTTCGTTTTTTGCTGCCCGAAGAAGTAGATGTCACCGAAACCACATTTCGCTGTTTGCTCTCCGAAGAAGTAGATGTCACCGAAACCAAATTTCGCTGTTTGCTGCCCGAAGAAATAGGTGTCACCGAAACCAAATTTCGCTGTTTGCTGCCCAAAGAAGTAGATGTCACCGAAACCAAATTTCGCTGTTTGCTGCCCAAAGAAGTAGATGTCACCGAAACCAAATTTCGCTGTTTGCTGCCCAAAGAAGTAGATGTCACCGAAACCAAATTTCGCTGATTGCTGCCCAAAGAAGTAGATGTCACCGAAACCAAATTTCGCTGTTTGCTGCCCGAAGAAGATGTCACTGAAACCAAATTTCGCTGATTGCTGCCCGAAGAATTAAGAACTTCATCACCCAAGTCGGCTACGCTTTTATGATTTACATGTGTATACTAGAACATTGACAATCCCTCTCTTTTATGTTAAAAAAAGAAACATAAAAAACAGTGTATGTACATCTTTTTCGTTTTTTGCATGTTTATATATATATATATATATATATATATATATTATTGTCTGCTTGCTCTATATTCCTATGATATTTGTCGAATTAATATTGTCGAACTGATTACTCATCTCCCCATCCCTTGTGTTATTAAGTTTCCTTTATTTCTTTCTTATCTTACTTTTGCGTCCTGTATATTTGTAAAGAAATTATTTCTATTATAAATTCTCGCATTGTCTCCTAGCGTTTTGTGTCCACGCATTATATATTTCTTGCTGTGTTCACCGGTGTCTGGATTCGGAGAATTCCCCTCCCACTTTTCTTTTTCTTTATTTTTACATTGAACCCTGGGATCTCTTATTTATTTATTTTTATTTTCTCATTGCGTCCCGGCTATCGTAGTCCTAACGAAACCCCGGGCGTAACAGAATATATACGGAGCCTTGTCAAAAAGTATCGCAGCTGTTGCTATAGCGGAGCTAAAGTATATAGAATGAAGCCGCATGTCACAGTTTGGCTATAAACTCTGTCGCGCATACGCACTTAGACATAACATCTAATTCAACTTGTATAGTTATTTTCGTCACAGTCGAATTAAAGCAAAAAAAAAAAAAAAGAAAGAAAGATTTTCTCATGATGAATGCCACTTGAACATGCTCATTTTTTGGTGAAAGTTCCAAAATCTTTTCGGGATATTAAACTCAACAGTAATTACCGTATTTTCCAGGTTACAAGACTCTGCGACTTGGAAGACGCAACCTAATATTGAAAAGAAATTTCTAAGAAAAAAATGCCATTCTCATACGACAACACATTCACCATGTGTCCCACATATACTGTCGCCACGTATTGTTTACATTAACCACTCGTTCGATTTTGCTTCTATGGTATGTCATACTATTTGGTGTTTAGTAAATATAGTGTTTTTTAGTAAATCTTTAATTGTCCAAGGGTGGTTTTAAATCGTTTTGATGAACTCGCCATTTGTGTTAATTTCCAGGACAAAAAGCTTGTGATACGTCTAACAGCCTGGTGGTAACTGATATTTTCACGGCATAAGAGCCTGGGCAAACTACACCACCAAGGTCAAGAACAGAAAGGCTGCTATTACTGCTAGTAAACGGAGCCTGTTTAGGTTTGTGGCTCGGCTCCAGGAAGGTTTATAGTCTTGGAAATACTTGTAATAGCTAAGGTGACATTATATAAAAGGCCGGATTAGATAGCTGACATTATACTGTAATGACTCAACATAAAAAATCACGTCCCTATCACTTAAGTCAATTAGGTGATCGTCAAAGCTTACTTGAGCTTGGACGTTGTCTTACATTTGTCTTGGAAGTCGCACACGTATTTCTCAGGGTATTTTTAGGAAAAAATATGCGTCTTGTAAGCCGGAAAATACCGTAAGCTGTATGGTTTGCTCGAAAACAAAATAGGGAATAAATTTGAACCAGTTTTTATAGATTAGAATTAATCAGATCTTCTCGAGCTACATTTGTTAGAATGGAAAATAGATTAATTCCATCAGTTCGGCCCTTCAGAACCCCGTGGTCATGTACCCTAGGTCAAATCATCCTCATTTTCACCGTATGCCCTTAATAAAATGGAAGTTCTATTTGGACAGCTTTTCTTTGAGAGCTGCTGTTTTGTAGAAGCGACAACTGAGAAAACGCTTCCTTAATCACTACAATCTTAAAGCTTTTCAAACCTAGTGTCAGCTGTCATCATTCTAAATATCCTCATAACATACTCTTCTGACGTTCACATCTTACGTTCATACAAAAATTCAGTAACTTTCTACATTGAGTGGCTCTTGAGACTTGTATTTGGTGAACAATTAGTAGACAAATGTGGATGCCTCAGTGATTTCATAGACCATACTTTGAAATTTGCTGATAGATTTGTTTTTTTATGGCTTATCAACCCTTTTGCAGGTCATTTAAAGCCATAAAATATTTTTTAGATTGTAACAATTTTTGGGGGAGATAATAATGATTTACTGATACCAGTCCTACTAATTAACCCATAGTTGGGGAGAAGAGCTGGATTTATACCTTTCCCAATGGTATTTGCGCGTAAGTAAATGTAACAAACACGACATGAATTGGAACTCGGCTCTTTGTTTTTCTTGTCATTATCAATTACACCATCCGCACATCCAAGCTTACCGTACCTGGTTTTCAAAGGCAGTCATCGTTCTAGGTACTGATCAGACTTGACGTTGCTTAACTTCGGGGATCGTACAAGAACCAATGTTTGGACGTGATGTGGCTGTAAGACCATTAGAATGGAAAGATTTTTACTTTGACAATTTTAGAAGTAGGGGTCCTGTTCGTAATATGAATATGGTGCCAAATCGGCCCCTTGACTTCATAAAGTGTTTTCATTTGCGAATTTTTATTTTTATTTTCAAAAGTTTGAAAATGTGATTACGTCGTTGATAAATGCGAACTATTATGAACTGAGAAGAGTGCTAACTACGCTGTCTTCACGTCCTGAGTATGACGATGAACTACATCTGGCAGCAAGGCCTCTGATCGGGAGATTGAAGCTTTTGAGGAGCGTGGAACCACCTTTTAACATCTTTTGTTCCCAGTTCAACCCTAAACTGGAGTGGTAGCGCCTGTTAGTGTCTCAGCTATGGGAAAATATCCCCCTCACCAAAAAATATATTTTTTATAGCAAACTGACAATCAATGCTACAGTATATTTTATAGTCAACAAAATAAACACGGTGTCACAAAAAATGACATTATTTCGCGGCCAATAATTTTGGCAATTCTTGTTGAAATAACCTCCAATTTTCACAGAATTTTTTGAAAACAAACCAAGATGTTATATTTAATGTTTTATTTTTGTTATCTGAATGAGAAAGTTCCAGAGAAATGGATCGGGCGTGGTGGAGATGAAGACAGTTTTCTGATGAAATGGCCGCCGCGGTCACCGGACCTGTCCCCGTGTGATTTCTTTTTATCGGGATATCTGAAGGGACTGGCCAATGTCCCCCGACCTTCCTGCTATGATTGATGAACTCAAACAGAGAATCACTTCCGCACTGTATAATTTTACCAGAGACATGCTACAACGTGTTTGGCAAGAGCTTAACAACCGACTTGACGTTTGCCGTGTCACAGGCGGTGCACATATTGAACACTTATGCAATCTGTCCCATAATAAACTTATGATGTTCAACACATAAAATGTTCAATTTCTTTGAGCTAGACATATTAATTTTCAAGATAATTGCTTTTAAAATGATGTCAACTTTTGGGGACACCCTGTATGTCTAAAAAAAAAAACATATATTTACACTGAGAATATGAATTATATACAAGGTGTCTGTAGTTGGATGCATAAAATTGCTTATGGGATATTTAGATTTCGCCATTGAATAATCGATAGATTTTTATATGCTGCTAAACAAAATCAGCCAATCAACTCTGTGCATAATGACGTAAGTACAGTCTCAAACTTGATATTTGTCGTTAAAAATAAAGTAAAGATAATTCTTTAAGAAGTTATGGATAGATTTGGCACTTAATTTATATAGGGTTCACCTTCTAAAATTGAACACAAATCAGTATTTCTCGATTATGAGTAATTTCGTGGACAGAGAAAATTCTAATTAATAGTAATGTACTAGCAGTATGGCCCGGCGTTGCCCGTGCTTGATTCAAAAATCGTACGACTCATACAGCAATCGCTATCACTTAAAATATTTTTGCCCTTCCTTGCCTTTAAAGGAGTGCCCTTTGCTGTGCTGATGTTGCTACATGCCTTACTTATTGCCTATCTGACACTGCGAATTTTTTCTAAGCTCTATACTAAACTTTAAATCTGTTACGAAATAAGAACTAAACAAAATGAACACAAGACGATCAGCTTTAAAAAAGGACTCGTAACTGGAAAAAGTGAATGAAAAAAGAATGTTAACAACAAATTTTTTTCACACCCAAACCAGTTCTGCAGATTCAGAATCAACGTTGAGTTTAAGCAAGCGAATGAGCCAATTGGAGTAAAGTGCCATGCAGATTTAAATTTTTCCCACTTGTGACGAATGCAGCTATCGATTTTTTTGCATGCTAGCATGCTAGTTAACATTCGTGTCAGTCGGCTGTTGGCTCTCACGCTGGCCACTTCCTGCGTATTCATGGCAGCCAGCTATAGGCTCTCACTCTGGCTAGTAGAAAATGGCCGCAAACCACATGAAAACTGCCGTAGAAGGATGAAAAAAAAATCGATTATTTCCACTGTCGATGGAAGTTGGGAAATGCAAAGTCGGTCTTGGCCTTCCGGCTAACTTGGGGCATGTGCTTGTAAATTTTGGTGCAAATCCGTCTAAAATTGCGGCCGTGCATTCGTTACACACACACACACACACACACACACACACACATACATCCTGCCTTTTATAGATAGAGATAAAATGTATCCCCCTTCGCAGCCACACACAAAATTCTTCCTTAATTTTTTGGAACGAACCAGTCAATGGTTTTAACTAATAAGTGTAGTTATTGGTGCTGCCATCATAAAGTTTCAGCCAATACAGTCAGTCAATAGAATTTGCATGTCATGAAAATCTGATTTCGAAGTCGTGGCTTTTGTCTGATCTTGAAATCCTATCACTTGCTCTAATGGGGAAATGATGAAACACCGCCAAGAATGTGAATATATACAAATATCTTGACACTGTTACATACGCTCATCCGCTATTTGCCACCGAATCCCAAGTTGGTTTGAAGTGTGAAACACTTTATCATTTCAAACATAGTTTTTTTTTTATTCTTCTGAAGTATGTCATTCTTGCTATGGGGGCGACGGAAAGGAAAGTGAGAGAGATAAATCGAAACCTTGGAAACAATCAAATTGAAACCTTCCTTTCCAATGGAAACGAACTGAAGAGAAAATTACACGCTGACGCAAGCGTCAAAACGTGGAGACGGGGATTGATAAAGAGTGGGGAAAATGCGCGGTAAAATTGTTTTCTCACGCTCGCTAACACGCATGCGTTACCTTGGCGCATGTGCGTAACTGCGTGATTGAACAATAGCGGCGGATCTTTGCAAACACCTGGCCTCCGTTCGGCGTGAAGAGGTTTGATGCTAGGAATGGAAGCGTGAAGGTGCATATCGATCCTGAAAATCAAAACGGGAAACATTGCAAGGGACAAATTTCTGCTGAATAGGTGCAAATATCAGAAATCAGAAAAAGATGGATGCTAAAAAGAAACGGCTAAAAAAGGAAAAAGTTATTTAATCTAAATGAAATATTTCTTTCTTTTTTTTTTTTACCTGGCACCAAGTTAAATAAATTACCAACAAGTTTTCGATGTATTCTTTTACTCTGTGTCCTCTTTACCATTTTCTTAACAGTTTATTTTAGGACGCTCAAGAGTATGTCCGGCGTGGAACTCAACCTGAAGAAGCCTAGATTTTACATTCCTAGTCGAAAGATAAACACTTTTATGCACCAAGTCCTTTCAGAATATATAAGTTCACGGGCACCGATGTGCGTAAGGTATATCAATCTACCTATCAACCTCCTGAAAGACATCTTCCTGCCTTTCATCAGTATGGCTGATGCTAACCTCCACGAGAGTGACCTTTTTGGGGCCATTATTCTCAGCTGACTGGAAGAAGAACGATTGTATTGAATCCATTGTATAAGTCTGCTAAGAAAGTTGGTTCACTCTGACGTGCTTGACAATTTTTCTCCCACGAATCTATCTGACATATTTATAAGCCTACCATTCGTCTACGCTTTGAATATAGCATTGACTGATCTCTTTCTTCACACTGAATGGATGGTGGGAATTTGAAGTTGGGTTATTGTCCGGTAAAGGTTAGCCTTTGATATACAGATGTTTTGAACCCATTCTCCGTGTGAGTTATTAGTACATCCTGGAAGGCTAGCTCATTATCATTTTCTTTTCCCATTGTGAACTGGAGCAAAGGTCATATTGAGTTCACATGGTCCAGTAGAATTTTTACAGCTTCCTGGAGCAGCCACTGTATGAAGGTGTCATCTGCCTATCTCAGCCATACTGTTGGCTTTTGTAGTGCTGTTTCTCAAGACATCTCCTTGAAATATTCTATGTTTATGTTTGCTACGATTGGAGACAGTGGAGAACCCATAGCCAAGTCTTCCTGCTGTTGGTATATGTCAGACTCTAGGTGAAAGAATGTTTTCTGCACACAGAAAGTCAACAATTCCCATCACATTATCTATTGGAATGTTAGTACATTCTACCAGAGTGGAGTCTGGTTCCAATCTGTTTCGAACCACCGTCAGGGCCTCATCTGTAGGATCTCTGGTGAACAGATTTACCACATCCAAGCTTACCATCTGATTCTTATGGATGAAAGCCCCTTGGATCTGTTTCACGAAGTGTTCTGAATTTCTAAATTCCCTGTCAGTGGTTTGATTATATCCACCATGCTCAGTGGTTAGTAATATCAATCGTTCTGTATGGCAGTGAATGCTGGACAATTTTCTCAAAGATGAAGAAGAGACTTGAAGCAACAGAAATGTGATTCTACAGAATGATGCTGAAAATGCCATGTACCGGATATGTGAGCAAGTAGGAAATTTTAGAGAAAGAACAAACAAATAGGATATTTACACTTAACATCAGGAAGAAGCAGTTGAAATTTCTAAGGCATATAATGAAGAAAGAAGGCTTGGAAAATTTGATGGTCGCAAGACAGGTTGAAGGCGGGAGAGATGACAGGACAAGATTTAGGAGAGATAACAAAAAAAAAAAACAAATGTATTAATAAATTCAAATGACAGTGAATTGTGGAGAGCCATGATCATCAATGCCTTGAAGGAACACGACACATAGAAAAAGAAGAATTTGTAACATTCATGTTCGGCTGTTCCTCTTGCTGCCAATTATGCATATTTTTCTTCTCTGGCTAGTCCGTTAGTCCTTTCTTCCTGCTTTCCTGTACTATCTTGTTCAGGTGTTGCTTCAGTTTTCTTTCTGCATCTGCCATCAGCACAATGTCATCTACGTATCTCATGTTTGTTAAGATTGTGTCTAATAGGAATAACTCCAGATGGGACATCTAGTTTTCTCATAGTCGCTTCGCGTTAAAGTTAATCAAATCAGCTCATTAACCATTACCCAACGCTGAGAGGCTATTACGTATTTAAACTGTTCGTTTACTACATATAACACATTTTTATTGAATAACCTTCGATTGATTTTATATCAAAGATAAAAGTAGACAACAACATAGTGGTAATAGGGATATTAGCCGTTTCCTTATAAGGAAATATTCGGCATTAAATGAACTAGCGACAAGTGTTTCTGTAGGTCGAAAGTTATAAAATCTTTCTATTAATGTTTCACAACTCCAGTAAATGTTATCACTCTTTTCTGTATCGACGATATTTCCTTCTTAGCCTTTTGTTCGAAATAGTGTGGAATGTCGACATTTTGATTATGTCATTATTCTCTTTTTGAATTAGATGTTTTTTTTTTTTTTTAGATGTTTTAGTTAGATTTGATTCATCTCTTTGCCTTTTTTATAAATACTTTCAGGGTAATTGTTCGGATTAGCTCTTCGGTATGGTACCTGGACTTTAAGAATTTAAGCGCAGTACTAGATTGGCGTTGAGGTCTCATCAATTTACAGTTTAGATGGCTAGATGTAAACGTAGATTCTATGCTAACAGTTATGTTTTTCTTTCACTTCTCTCCTGCGGAACTCACTTCCGGCTCCATGCTTTCTAACCAACTTTAATTTTCAAAAATGTAAATGCTATGTCAATCGCTGTCTTCCTGATTAATCTTTTCTCTTCCTGCTCATTATTAACGCTTCTGTTCCTAATT
Organism: Acanthosepion pharaonis; assembly: GCA_903632075.3. Taxonomy (NCBI): domain Eukaryota; kingdom Metazoa; phylum Mollusca; class Cephalopoda; order Sepiida; family Sepiidae; genus Acanthosepion; species Acanthosepion pharaonis. The sequence goes on along the minus strand of CAHIKZ030003358.1, from coordinate 426,198 downwards.
CTTCCACACCCAGTAACCCCTTGTGTCTTAGTGGCATTACTGCTTTGCATGGTGTAATACCGATAAAAAAAAAAAGAAAAAAAGTCACAAGGGGTTACTGGGTGTGAAATAATTAGTAAACAGAAACATCATTAAACAACAAGAACAACAGAAGACAGTAGATAACAATTGACATTGCATCAGTGACATACAGAGGTTTGGTGATGCCTGGGGTTAACTCCTTGATTGTTTGTCTCTAAGAATCAAACAGGGTGGGGTTTGGTACCACTGAGAAAATGTGAGAAAAAAAGACGTTTTAAATATGTAAATACAGATGAAATATGAAATAAACACTACAGAATCTATCTAACATGTCTATAAGTCTATCAATCGTCCATGCTTAGAATATTGCTGCCACATATGGTCCAGATCCCCTGTTACTTACCCTGAGCTCCTTGATAAGATCCAAAGAATAATCAGCAATATTATTGGTACTGATATGGCAACTCGGTTACTGTCACTTTTCCACCGACGTGAAGTTGCCTCTCTATTTCTTTTCTATAAATATTTTCACGGTAATTCAGATGAGTTCTTCGCTATGGCACCTAAAGTTTTTTTAATTTAAGCACAGTACTAGACTGGCGGAGAGATGTCATCAATTTACTGTTGAGCTGGCTAGATGTAAATTCTACACTAACAGTTTATTTTCTCACACTTCTCGCTTGTGGAACTCCCTTTCCGCTCTATGTTTTCACAACTAACTTTAATCTGCAAAAATTTAAATGCAACGTCAATCGCTAGCTACTGTCCTCCTGATTACTCTTTCCTCTTCTAGCTCAACATTAATGTTTCTGTTTTTAATATTTTATGCAATTTAAATGTAATGTCAGTAGCTATCTACTGTTCTCATGATTATATTTTTCTCTTCCCGATCATTAATAATGTTTCTGTTCCTAATTCTTCTTCTACAATTTGTAACCCCTTGTCTTTTAGTGGCTTTACTGCCTTGCGGAGGCACGGTGGAGTAATGGATAGCGGCTTGGATTGAGGAATCGGAGAGCCGAGTTCGAATTCCAGTCGAATCCATTACATTCACTTACGTGCTAACACCCTTGGGAAAGGTATGAATCCTCTTTCTTCTCCCTCCAGCTATGGGTAAATAGCAGGGCAGACTGGGTTCTATAGCTTTGGATGGCAACTGGTCTAGGAGAAGGACAACTCTGAATTCAAAACCTGCGGAGGGTCGTTTGGGAACCTTGTGGCATTCGGTGCACCAGGTATTCGTCCCTTCAAAGATCTTAGATGAGGGTGAATGGAGTCTCTCTGAGGCTTGGTTGGCAATCCATTTAGTGATGGTGTCACGATAAAAACACCCTTGAAACCCATTGCGACGCATCAAGAATTCAGCTATTGACAAGATTATGAACTACACCAATCAAAGTATTGGTGAGTTCAATCTCGGCTGAGGCCGCAAGATGATGATGACTGCCTTGCCTGGAGTGATATCGAAAAAAAAAGATGTGGTATACGTTGTGGTTGTTGTTAAAAGTACTTAAATGAAGTCATACAGTTCTTTTTTGTGATTATGTAGCGCCAACCCACGAGGTCAGAAGAAGGCTTTAACCCGCAAGTTTCAATAGAAACAGTCTCAGTTAAATCAATAAAATCTATCGAATCTTTTATATAGAGCCGGACAAATTGTAATAGAAAATAATGTGAAAATTCGCATAGTTAGAGACTGGGCTGCCTTGAAGAAAATGGATGTAATCTAGAAATCTGATCTACCAGACAACCTCAAGCGGAGATTCTTATGAGCCACTGTAGAGGCGTAATGTATGGTGCCACTAAATCATATAGGTTTCATTCTCTTGTAAGGTCATCTCTTGTGACTACAAATGTAAACTTTATAGGTAAATATATTGGTTTTGTTACCCGTGCGTAGTGATTTTCTACAAGGAAAGTCTGTAAAAGAAGTAAATAGGCCAAATTTTCTTAATTACGCCGGCGTAGTTATCCTGCATTGAATCGAGATTCATGATGGCAGTAATAGGGGACAAATGACCAACAAGAAGTCCGATTTTTTCTTGTCGATAACTCCAAAACGGTAAGCTTTCTTCATAATTTAATTGTTAACTTGACTTCAGCATGTACATTTGCACGGAATTATGACGATTTTGGAAAAGTTTTAAGGGATATTAGCGCTCGGGAAACAAAACCAATATTTACCACTTTATCTGCGTAAATACTGCTAATATTGTTTATAAAGGGTTGGATTAGATGATGATTTTTCTTTTCTGTGATTTCACTTCAAGCTTAGGCGATCGTGGCTCTCTACAGCGTCCTTTTTATTAATATCTTTTAAATGTCATAACTGTATCTGGGAAGATTAATCGTTTCCGAAACTTTATGGAATTCAGACTTTACCATTCCCCCTAGCCTGATTTCCCTATCAAGGCTATAACGCCTCGCTTGCCCTATTATTTTAAGCAAAATTTTGATGTTTGAGAATAAGTTCATTGAAAATCATTAATGCGGCGTGAAGCTAGTTTCATTTCCGTGTCGATGGCCATTACGAGATTCACGCAGCCTTCATGTTTATTAACCTGCGTAATAAACTGACCTTTTGGTTTAAGAACTAAGTGAATAAGCATTTTTCAAAATGTAAAGTGGGGATATAACCTTTGGAGAAGAGACGGTCGACTGGACCGGGAGGCTTGAAAAATTTGTAACCCGTCATGCATGTCGGCCATTCTCGACATTTCTCCTTCCGGTGGCTTGAAGTTGAACAAAAGAAGACAATAGGGCGACAGTGACAGGAACGATATGGTTTGCCGGATATATGAGACGTTATGATGTACTGAAGAAAAGGGCTGGCGATCTTGTTTTCAATATTGCTTGGTCAGCGTAAAGAACCAATCAGACGATAACAACTTCTGAACTAGTCGTCGAATTGGAAGATGCGATTGACTCAGTAAGTTTTCCAAGTGAATAATATTGTTTAGATGCTCTTCTTCTCTCTCCTTATATATATATATATATATATATATATTAAAACTAAATTCGTAGGCTTTAAACCGAAAGACTCAATACAAACTGTCTCAGGCAGATCAATAAAATCTGTCGAATCTTTTATCTATCCAGAAAGCCGGATAAATAGTAATAGAAAATAGTGTGAAAATTCGCATAGCTAGAGACTGGGCTGCCTTGAATAAAATGGATGTAATCTGGAAATCTGATCTACCAGACAACCTCAAGGAGAGATACTTTCAAGCCACTGTAGAGGTGATGGTAATGTATGGTGTCACTGCTTGGACATTAACTAAAACCCTAGAGTCTAACATTCATGGAACCTATACTCGGATTTTGAAAGCTATACTTAACGCCACTTGGAAACAACATCCAATTAAATCACAGTTTTGTGGACCCACATCTGACGTATCTTCAATCTTACGCGAACACAGAATGCGCTTTGCAAGACACTGCTGGTCGGCAAAACAAGAGCTTGCGAATGATCTCCCGCTATGGATACCAAGGTAGAGCTTGCGAATGACCTACGGCTATGGATACCGAGATAAGGACGGGTTGTGGTTACTCAGCAACCAGGCACTTTGGCCAGCTATGTTATGAGTCGGAATGTCAACCTAATGACTTTTGGATCTTGATGCAGGACCGTGACAGATTCCTGAAGGTTCGAGCTATAATATAATATGTTGACAATTTACCCATCGCACGTTATTATATATATATATATATATATATATATATATTTATATATATATAACGTACGATGGGTAAATTGTCAACATATATATATATATATATATATATATATAACGTGCGATTGGTAAATTGTCAACATATTATATTTTCATTTTCGCGCATGCGCATTATTTGTTTTTGATTTTGTCGTATAAACAGTATAGTAGGGTCAGTTGGGCACCGTCTGTGAGAAAAAGAGCACCATGATGCAATTCATTCCACCAGAAATTTGGAAACGGCATGCTGTACTGCTTGGCATTCACACCGGAAACTCAAAAAAGAACATTTCAGAGTTTTGGAGTGTCAATCTGAGGATATTGCATAAGATTCGCAATCTAATCACCATTAGACTCATCCTGAGTGTAATGGTGATTAGAAAGGTAAGTCAAGTTGAAAAGCTTACACTGATCACACTAGTCGTTTTGATAAGAAAAGAACTCCCGAAATTGTTGGTGAGGACCTCCGACTCAACACGGAGACCTACATCATGCATCTTGAAGAGATCTTACTACCCTAGGTCAAGAGAGTGGCTACTGGAACACCGTATGTCCGTCAACATGACTCTGCACTGTGTCACACAAGCAGGGTAAACAAGTCATGGCTGTCAGACAATTTCTGAGACCACATCACCCCTTCCATCTGGCAACCTAACTCCTCAGATTGCAAACCGTTTGATTACTATTTGTAACACCAAAGATGAACTGAAGGCAAGGATTATGGCATCATTTACCAACTTAAACAACTTCATATCTGTTAAAATGTGATATCTGTGTTATTTTCATTTTTGCGTTATTTAGACGACAATTTATCCATCATTCCCTCTATATTTGTACATGTATCATAGTATCTGAAACAAAGGTGAATATGAAGAAAGAAATTAGAAAATTTATTAACGACCCGTTTCGCCAGAGCGTCTGTTCTTTTTGACTTATTCTGGTTAGAATAAAAGGAAGACAAAAATGTATATGAGGGAAAATGCCTTGGTACCTCCGAAGATAAATAGTCATAAATCAAATTAAATTAGACATCTTATCACCTCCAATGTCCAGACTCGAGAGGGTTTCTTTGTTTTATCAATATCAGAAGTGTTTGGTGTGATTGAATTTCTGTATAGAGAAAGAATAGAGAGACATATATATATATATATATATATATATGTAGATAGATAGACAGATAGAGAGAGAGAGAGAGAGAGAGAGAGAGTGAAAATATACATGAAGAAGCTATGTAGGAAACGTATATAAGAAGAAATATGTGAGATGAAAAAGAAATGGAAAGTTAAGATTAGAAGGGAAGAAAGACAGAAAGAAATAAGGAGGGGTAAAAAAAGAAGAAGAAGAGAATGGCACTTTAAAGAGAGGGGGGCAGGAGAATCCGAGTGGTAAATAAGTAAGGAGAGAAGTAGAAAAGGCTTGTTCATTTTAACGCCTAAATGGCAAAACTTTTAATCTTGTCATTTTTTGCCTTTCCTCATCATGGCTAATGCTAACCACCAGGAAAGTTCCTTATTTCGCCTTCTTCTGTTAACATGAAGTAGAAAGATTTTATTGAATCAAATTGGCGAGGTCCGCTTCTAGGAAAGTTGGTTTACTGTGTTTTGCTAGAAAAATTTTCTCGACCGATTATATCTCATACGTTTTAATTCTACAATTTGACCGTTCTGATATATATTTAGAAATTGTTAATTAGATACAAAGAAATATCTGCAATGTTATTGGAGCTGACCTGTCATCTCAGCTTCAGTCATTTGCGTAGATTCCCTGATGTTAATTGTTCTGATGAGCTTTTTAATTATATTAGATGTCTACATATAAAAAAAGCTTATGATATATTTAGATATATAGTAACATGTTTTAAGCTATCATATACACACTAGCTTACATATTTTTTTAAAATATACACCTTTATTCATTTATGGTAAGATTGTTTTTACTTTTAACTGTAGTGTCTGCACGTTTTATATCGGACATTTAAAAACCGTCCTGGGTATGACGATAGACTACATCCGCGTCCTGGGTTAGACGATAAACTACGTCCAATAGCAAGGCCTCTGATCAGGAGGTTTTGAGGAGCGTGGAACCACCTCTTAATTGCTGGTGCTCCCAGGTCCACCATGATCCGGGGGGGGTAGCAACTGTTAGGGTCCCAGCTATGGGCAAATAGTTAACCCCCAAACTGGGGTCATAGCACTATGAAGGTGTAAACATAGGTTTTAATACCAGAAATAGTTTGTTAAAATAGTTATTACCAGCAATACATTTTTGGAAAAAAGATATTATCAGCTGTACATTATTGAATTGAAGGAAGAAATATTGCCAGCAATACAATTTTGAAGAAAAAATATTACTAACCATATATGGTAATAACCACATATGGTAATAACCAGCAATACATTACTGAATAAAAAATATTACCAGAAATAGATTTTTGAAGGGAAAAAAATACCAGCAATACATTTATGAAGAAAAATATTACCAGCAATAGAAATTGTCGGCATTAAATGATTCATTGTGGTTGATATGCCGTAAACCAAACCAAACCAAACATTTAAAAAAAAAGCAAATATCCAAAGGAACAAAAAAAAAAATTTCAAAACCATAAATGAAAAACAAATAGAAATTATCGTGAACAAATAACAATAAGAACTAATAAAATGAAAAAAACTTATAACAAATACTCAGTTACCTCCATCTATAATTCTGTTCATTATCTATCTATCTATCTATCTATCTATCTATCTATCTATCTATCTATCTATCTATCTAAGACGATAATACCACTAGAACCCAAGGGTTTACAGAGAGTGAAAATGAAAGGGCGTGAGAAGTCTGTGAATGGGAGAATCGAGAAAAGGACAAAAAAGTAACAAGGTACAAGAAGACACAAGATGGCGATTGAGGTTGCATTTAAATATTTGAAGATTGTACTTGTCAGGGAAGAAAGAAATCGGAAATAATGAGGGGTAAAAAAGAAGAAGAAGAGAATGATATTAAAGAGAGGAGAATCCGAATGATTAAAAAGTAAAGACAGGAGTAGAAAGTAGATAACAGAGAGAGAGAGAAAAAAGATGAAGGAAAACAGTAAGAAAAAGAGTGGAAGAAAGAAAGGAGAATGAAAAAAAAAATGGTGGCAATGAATGAAAAGGCAGATAAAGATTGACAAGGAAGAAAAATGAAAAGGAAAGAGAATCAAGAATGAAAAAAAGATGAATTGATATTGAAGATTAAAAATAAAAGCAAACGAGATAAAAATAAAGCGGGCAGATAAAATAAACCGGACGCAACTTTCTGTATCGGACATTTTAAAAAAAAATAAAATAATAAAAACAAATATTTAGAAGAGCCCAAAAAAAAAAAAATAAAATGAAATTTTCAAAAAAATAAATAAAAAAAAAACAAACAGAAATTATAGAGAACAAATAAAAATAAGAACTAATAAAAAAAAACAAAACAAAACATTATAGCAAATTCTCAGTTACCTCCCTTGATAATTTTTCCCGCCAGCTCAAACGACGCAAGCGATTGGCGTCACCGGACAAAAGAAATTCTAATGAATAATTGTAATGCAATTGATTCAGATATTTGCATTTACATTTTTCATTCGTATTCATTTACGTTGTTCGTTTTGACTTTATATTGACAACTTTGCTTTTTTACTAATTTGGTACATTACTTAATTGATAACTTTCGCGCATAACACGCGTTTGTTCAAACATCGAGTGTGTGTTCGATGTCAAGGCGAGTATTTTTCAGTAAACATAAGCTACGGAGTGTGTGTAAGCACAGATGAGCGAGTTTAGCTTATTAGAGTTTAACACTGTCATACACAAGATCTATCTATCTATCCCAATCTGATCATATCTATCTATCTATCTATCTATCTATCTATCTATCTATCTATCTATCTATCTATCTATCTGCTCATTATGTATGTATCTGTTCATTTTCTTTATTTCTTTCTTTTTTCAGTTTATTTTCTATCTAAATATCTATCATTCTAATCATTATCTATCTATCTATCTATCTATCTATCTATCTATCTATCTATCTATCTATCTATCTATCTATCTATCTAGTTCATTCTGTTCATTATCTATCTATCTATCTATCTATTTCATTCTGTTCATTATCCATCCATCTATCTATCTATCTCATTCTGTTCATCTATCTATCTATCTATCTATCTATCTATCTATCTATCTATCTATCTATCTATCTATCTATCTATCTAGTTCATTCTGTTCATTATCTATCTATCTAGTTCATTCTGTTCATTATCTATCTATCTATCTATCTATCTATCTATCTATCTATCTATCCATCTATCTAGTTCTTTCTGTTCATTATCTATCTATCTATCTATCTATCTCATTCTGTTCATCTATCTATCTATCTATCTATCTATCTATCTATCTATCTATCTATCTATCTATCTAGTTCATTCTGTTCATTATCTATCTATCTATCTATCTATCTATCTATCTATCTATCTATCTAGTTCATTCTGTTCATTATCTATCTATCTATCTATCTATCTATCTATCTATCTATCTATCTATCTATCTGTCTGTTCATTATCTAGCTATCTATCATTCTGCTAATTATCTATGAAGCTGTTCATTTTCTTTCTTTCTTTCTTTCAGTTTATTTTCTATCTATATATATATATATATATTTATCCTGACGATTGCGTCTAGCAAGAAACAGCCTGTCGGCTCTGAGTGTTGACTTCAATGTCCACTTTTATACTTATATATATATATATATAATACGATGATAAACGATAGTAAATTAATTAAGAATGGTGTTCGAACTGCACGCCGCCTGATTCCATTATTAAATTACTGTATGGTGTTTTTTTATTGCCATCTTGTATATATATATATATATATATATATATATATATATATATATATATATATATATATATATGTACTTCCACTCAGTTTCTAGTCTTTAGTATAAAATGAATTTTAAAAAAATGTAAAGGTTTCTTGAAACTTTTTTAGCTTTAATTCAAAGCTAAATGATTAAATTTACTATTTCCAGTTAGCAAAATACTTTGGTGTATTTCAAGTAAAAATTATATTGATTGAAATCTGAACTTTTTGGTCGCTTTCAAAAAATCGGTCATTTTTTAATAAAATATGACACATTTATAATGAAAATTTAATTCTAGGTCTTAAAAATCGTCCAAAAATAAAATATACCTTTTGAAAATTTATATGAGGAATATTAGATGACTTAAAGTATAATTAGTCTGAATTGAAAAAAAATTTACTTTAAGTTTAAAATAACAGAGAAATGAATTTAAAAAAAAATTATATAATAATAATAATGATTTTAGATTTTATTTCTTGTTCTACGGATAATTTGTCTGTTAAAATATAATTTAAGAAAATGACGGATGAGCGCCTTTTCCATATTATTTTTAAGTACTCAGTAATCTTAAAAATATTTCCCGTAATTTTAAGAATGCTAACTTTAATATTATTATAGTCATCGCTCTTATTTTTTGATAATGTCGTGTATTAAAACTTATTTAAAAAAATCTCGTAGGAAAATAGTTTGTATTAAGCTTTTCAATTTCATTAGTAAATATATTTTTCACTTAATAACAATATCACCTAACCCGATTGAAGCAATGCAGAATTTTAAATGATTTAGATATTATAAATTATTATACTTAAAATTTAATAAAGAATGAAACAATTTTTGTAAAAATTCATTATTCATTTTAAAAAGAAAATTATTTTTAAGAGAATAAAAAATCTTATTTATAAAAGCAACTGAGATCTTTTCTAATTAAATAAAGTCAGGTATTGTGGTTAAATTATTTAAGTTGTCTTGTCTTTCTCATAATTTGTTTTCTTTTCTGGTCGTACATTAAAAAGAAATTGTACCAATGTTTTGTATGTCCGAGCGCTTGTTTGTTTTCCAGCGTTTTCGGATAATAAGACATTCCTATAAGTCTAGATACATACATAAAACAATCCATAAATTCAGTTAAAATTAAAATAAAATTCATCGTTGATAATGGTTAAAAGTATAGCCGAAAGCGCTCGGACTTACAGAATATTTGGACAATTTGTATTTAATTTGAGTACAGAAAAAAAAGGCCATATTGTTGTAGCATACCTACGGACGATAATGAGTATGTCCCCATTCACATAAATACAGTAGTAAATACTGTATGTTGGTCTGCAGTTGGAGATTCGTCTCTAGCTGTGCTAGTCAAAGTCTTTGCCTCCGGGCAGAGAATAACCCCAGATGTGTCTGTGTCGAAGGACAGAGTCTCGTCTCGGGAAACAGCTACCCGATTCCGTTTTATACGGGGTCTACGGAGAATATTGGCCGAACCTCCGGGCTCGGATACCCCACATTAAATTCGGACTTGTGTCGCATCTGACCGCGTGGGGTGGTTGGTAGTTATCCTGCTGTTGGAGATTCATTGTGGAATTCACTTTAATTCACTTATAGAAGTTGAGTACTTCTCCTACGCGCGGCTGGCGAATCTTATATGTCTTGTTCTTGTCTTAAGTATTATCGTTCATTACCAACCTTCGTGTGATTATTCTATTCAGTAACCTTCCCTAGGATATAACATACATGAAAATTAAAAAAAAACAACTAAATTGTCAGTTGTTTTTAATGAAAATTGTATATATATATATGTGTCGTATCAGAAAGTTATTTTTCTCGCCAGGGTTCATTTTGTACATTTCCAAATCTACCATTTGTTCGTGCATTGAATACTGCTGCCATATCCGGTTTGGTTTTCTGCTATTCATCTCCAAGTTCTTGGCAAAATCCAAATAACGACCTGTAATGTAATCGATACTGACTTGTCATCTCGACTTCAGTCAATTTCGCACCGATGACTTCCCTTGGTTTTTTCTACAAATATTTTCATGGCATCTGCTCTGACGAGGTTTTTACCCTGGTGCCTCAACTTCAGGAATTTATCTAGTGCCACCTGGATTGACATCTAGGTGGCACCCTTTTGTTCTTGAAGTAGTTAAAAGTAACCGCCACTTCTACTCAAACAGTTTATCAATCCTCCTTAAAGACTGTCTTTTCTCTCACTTTTACTCCTTATGACTCTCTGCGTACTCGTGCCATTCCTGACTTGTTTGGGGTTGATTTTTTCTTTTAATTTGTAACTGAATATATATATATATATATATCAATCAATCAATCACTCAATCCCCAAGCCGAGTTCGAATTCCAGTCGAATCCATGACATTAACTTACTTGCTAATACCCTTGGGAAAGGTATGAATCCTCTTCTTCTCCCTCCAGTTATGGGTAAATAGCAGGACAGACTGGGTTCTATAGCCTTGGATAGCAACTGGTCTAGGAGAAGGACAACTCTGAATTCAAAACCTGCTGAGGGTCGTTTGGGGACCTTGTGGCATTCGGTGCACCAGGTCTCTGTATTCGTCCCTTCAAAAAGTGTGCATGGTCCTGCACGAGGCCTTCACCACTATAATCAATTATCATGTGCTGTTATCGGGCTGTCGGCTTCCTGGGAACTGATCTGCTTGACCTCATACGTCGGATTCGACGGAAGAGTCAAGCGAGCGAGCGATATATATATATATATATATATATATATATATATATATATATATATATATATATATATATATATATATATATATATATATTATTTATTTAAAAAAATTATAACATAGATATGTTATAAAATCATACAAAAATAGCGATTTTGTTTCAACACCTCTGGTGTCTTCTCAAGTGATGATGCCGAATGTAGATTGTAGAATAAAGGTTTTAAAAGATTGAAATTAATTAACCACTCCTTGTAAGGGGAAACGCTGTCACATGAGCTGAAATGACCAATCAAAAAACAAGTATACGAGAATTTAAAAAACTTGAGAACGAATAAGGTTATAATAACTATTAAACGCTTTAAAGTTGGGTTTATGCTAAAATAGAATTTATTCTATCTAATGGTAATTGTTGGTTATTGAATTTATACCGTATATACCAATCATATACTTTATATATATATATATATATATATATATATATATATATATAGTCATCCACAGACAGATTGTTTCGCTGTATCACAGTTCTTCAGTGTGGCTAGACGTTCAAAACTCGACCGATTTGGCATCAGTCAGAGATCCTACTGCTAAGCTATCGGCTCAACGTAGCGAGAAAGGGAAATTGTAGAGTTTTCTATACGAAATACGCCAGTGGCTAAGAGATCTCAATTCATAGTTGAAGAGCAATGCGCTAATAACATCTGATTTTAAAATCCCCCTCTTCTCCAGAGAGCTCAATCGAATTTTCCGATATGCTGACAGACAGACTGTTTCTCTGTATCACAGCTCTTCAGTGTGGTTAGGCGTATATATATATATATATATATATATATATATATATATATATATGTAATGAAAGGCATTTTTTTTTATTTTCCAAACACTTTCAACACCGTCTTGTCATCTTCATTGCTGATATGATTGAGTGCTGACTTTTAAAAAAATCTTATTGATGCTTGTATTATTTTAGACGTTATTTGGTCAGATTTTACTTGCTTCATGTTCAGAAATGAAAATTTTTGTATGAATGCACGCAGAAATGGAATCAAAAGATTAATTGCAGTAGCTTGTCAGTCATCTTTAATGAAACGCCTATATACCGTATTTTCCGGCTTATAGGACGCTGCGGCATGGAAGACGCACCCTAATATTGGAAAGAAATTTCTAAGAAAAAAAGTTATACAAAAGTTCTCGTACAACAACACATTCACCATGTGTTGAGATGTTGAGTGTTTCCCCGTGCGTGTATTGAAATAAGGACAAACACATACGTAGGGAAAAATACTGGTATATCTGAAGAGGTATTTACAACAGAGAGATTAGTAGTCAAACGAACGCAGGTTAGTCAGTAACAATCAGAAAGAGTATAAAGTCCAACTGTATCTTCCGGTAGAGATACGGGAGTGTGATGGTCACCTGATCTCTCAGAACTCTATAGAACTGTCCTATTAGTAGTAGAGAGATCAGTCCATTCTGATGAGAAGGTAGGTGGCCCTAACACCATGTGTACCTCAAACACTGATGCCACGTATTGTTTACATTAACCACTCCTGCGATTTAGCTTGTATAGCAATGACATATTAGTCAAGAGCAGAAAGTCTCCCACTGCTGCTTAATAAACAGAGCATGTTTAAGCTTGTGGCTCGGCTCCAAGAAGGTTTCTAGTCTTGGAAATACTAATAACAGTACTGAGGTTAAATCATATAAAAGACGGCATTAGATAGATTGCTAACATTATAGTGTCATAATTCAACATACAAATCCACGTCCCTATCACTCAGGTCAATTAGGTGAACGTCCGTGCTTACTTGAGACTCATAAAGAAGTGGGTATAGTGGAATTTTACAGTGAATTTATATATATATATATATATATATATATATATATATATGAAGAAATATAGTTTTAAGGTGTGCGATATTCAAGGGATAAAGTGCTCAATTTCAGAGATAGAGCTTATGTAAATATAAATATAAAAGTGAACATTGAAGTCAACATTCAGCTGTTTCATGCTAGACGTCTACCTTGAAACAGCCTGTCGCCTCTGAATGTTGACTTCAATGTTCACTTTCATATATATATATATATATATATATATATATATATATATATGTGTGTGTGTGTGTGTATGCTTGTATATATAAGAAGGAAGTGAGAGAGAGGACGAAGGAAGAAAGGCAAAATGATCAGAGTGAGATAGAAGAAAGAAACGAAGTGAGTGATGGATGAAAAGAAGGAAGGAAGGAATATATATATATATATATATATATATATATATATATATATATATATATATATATATATATATATATATGTGTGTTCACGTGTATGTATTTATATCCAAGCATATATTTATCTTTGTAATTTTACATGCAGGATGTATGAAAACATATACCCTATTTTTGGACATACTTAATTATGACATCCCATAATATAACTATTTTGTATTGTTGTTAGATTTTTACTCGGGTCTGAAAATATATGCATGTGCGCATGCGTGCCTCTGAGTAACAGCGATTGCCAAAAAAAAAAATGGCTGCATATTATTACACGTCTTTAGGTAATTCATATCAGTATCTAAGCGATATTAATTCAACTGTTTATTCACATAGCTATTTATCTCCGCATTATTGTCCCGTTTTATATTTGTTAAAAATCCTTTTGCCTTCAATTGCTAATAGTTTTCTTTCTTTACTTTTGTTTTCTTTCTTCTTTCTTTTTATTTGTCGTTCATTATTTCATTTGTTTTATTCGTTAGCTTTGTCTTTTCTTTATTTTATTCTTATTAGTGTTTTCTTTTTTATTTTAATTTTTGTTCTTTTTCATTTTAATTTTTGTTCTTTTTCATTTTAATTTTTCTTCTTTTTCATCTTAACTTTTCTTCTTTTTCATTTTAATTTTTCTTTTTATTCATCTTGCATGTCTTTCTTTTTCATCCGAATTTGTCTTCTTTTTCATCTTACTTTTTCTCCTTCCTTTCATCTTAATTTCACATCATACTAGCCTAATTTCCTTCTATCTTTTATTAATCTGTACATCTTTTTATTGCAGTTAATTAACACCGTTCTTTTTAATAGTCTGATATTGCGTTTATTAGTTTTTTTCTTTCTTTTTCTCATTCTTTCATTTTTCCTACTATTGTTTCTATATTTTCTTTTTTATTATTATTTCTGCTTTCACTCCTTATCTTTCTTTCTTTCTTTCTTTCTTTCTTTCTTTCTTTCACCCATTTTTATTCGTTTACTTTCTTGTTTATTTAATTTGTAATTTTCTTTTCTAATTTTTTATCCCTTCCTTCTTTTCCCTCGTCTTTTTTTTTCTATTTTCTTCCTTCATTATTTTTTTTCTTCTTGTCTTTCTTCCACCGTTTTTTAGTCCTATCTCTTTCCCTCGTCGTCGTTTTCTCTGTTCCTTCTACCTTACCGTATTTATTCCTACCTTTCTTTTTTAGTCCTCTCTCTTTCCCCTTTCATAGTTTTCTTTTTTCCTTCTCTTTCTATTGTTTACCATATTCTTTCCTTTCTTCATTCCTTCATTCCTTCCTTCCTCCACCCCTCACTTCGTTTTTTCCTCTGTCTCACTCTTATCATTTCCCTCTCTTCCTTCGTCTTCTCTCTCACTTCCTTCTTTCCTTTTCAATCCTCTCTCTTTCTTATCGTTTTTCTTTCCTTCATTGCATAACACAGTCATTCCTTCCTCTCTCTTCCTTCCTTCCTTCCTTCCTTCCTTCCTTCCTTCCTTCCTTCCTTTTTAGTCCTATCTCACCCCCCTTTGGTACTTTTCTTCGTTCCTTCTCTTTCTATTGCTTACCATATTCCTTCCTTCCTTCCTTCCTTCCTTCCTTCCTTCCCTTTCTCTCATTATTTTCACTTCCTTCCGCCCTTGTTTGCCCTCTCTTTCCTCTTTCGTCCTTTTCTTTATTCCTTCTCTTTCTATTGCTTAACAAACTTCCCCCTTTCCTTCCCCTCTTTCTTCGTTTCCTCCTCTCATCTCTCTCATCATTTTACCCCTCTTCCTTCATTCTCTCTCCCATTTGCTTTCTTTTTTTTAAATCTCCTCTCCTTCTTCTCTCGTACTTCTCTTTCTTTCTTCCTCTATTGCGTAAAACATTCCTTCCTTCCTTTCTCTTCCTCGATCCCTCTCTTCCTTAATTCCTTCTCTCCCTCATACGTTTCTTTCAGTATTTTCCATCCTTTCCTCTCATTTCCTTCCTTCCTTCCTTCCTTCCTTCCTTCCTTCCTTCCTTCCTTTTATCCCTCGCTCTTTAGCGTTTGTCATTTTCTTTGTTCCTTCTCCCTATATTGCTTACCTTATTCCTTCATTTCATCTTACCACATTCCTTTCTTCCTCTCTCTTCCTTTCTTCCCGCCCTCGAACCTTTCATTTTGTCTTTTCCTTCTTTCCTTGGTTTCTTCTTTTTTCTAGTCCTTTCCCTGTCGTCTCTCGGCCTTCTCTTTGTTCATTCCTCCATTAATTAACGCATTCATTCGTTCCTCTCTCTCCCTTACTTCTCTCGTCTTTTTCTCTCATTATATCCTTCCGTCATTCCTTCCTTCTCGCTTCCATCTTTTTTTAGGCCTCTTTACTTCCATTCTTTTCGTTTTTCATTCTCTGTCTATTGCTTACCTTATTCATTCATTTCCTCTCTCTTCCTCATTTCCACCAGTCCTCTCTCCGTTCCATCCCCTCATTTTTCTCTTTTTTCGTTCATTTCTTTCATCCTTTACCCTCTTCCTTCCTTCCTTCCTTCCTT
Source organism: Acanthosepion pharaonis (assembly GCA_903632075.3). NCBI lineage: Eukaryota > Metazoa > Mollusca > Cephalopoda > Sepiida > Sepiidae > Acanthosepion > Acanthosepion pharaonis. The sequence goes on along the minus strand of CAHIKZ030003358.1, from coordinate 410,134 downwards.
CCTTCCTTCCTTCCTTCCTTCCTTTTACACTCACACTTCCTTCCTTACATTTTGAGTCTTCTCTTTTTCCTCTTTTTTCCTTCTCTTTGTTCATTCTTTCTCTATTGAATAGCACATCCTTCTCTCTCCTTTCCCTTCCTCTTCCCCTTCTCTCATTATTTTCCCCCTCTTCCTTCTTTCCTTTCCTTTTTTAGCCCTCTCTCTTTCACCTCTCGTCCTTCTCTTTGTTCATTCCACCATTTCTTAACACATTCATTGATTCCTCTCAGTCTTCCTTCCTTCCTTCCTTCCTTCCTTCCTTCCTTCCTTCCTTCCTTCCTTCCTCCATCTCTATCTGTCATAATTTTCCTTCCTTCCTTCCTTCCTTCCTTCCTTCCTTCCTTTGCCCCTGGTTCCTCCTCCTCCTCTTTCTCCCTTCCTTCCTTCTTATCAGCTTCTACCCTCCCTCCTTCTTTTTCTCTTTTCGTTTTATACTTTTATATCTTTTATTACCATTTTCATCAAAATTAAACATTCTTGCATGTCCTTGAATGAGAGTCGTACTGTCGAGTAAATGGCAACAGATAACTTGATTATGACATTGTTCCTTCTCTATTATTTACACTGCTTAATAGTTTTGTATTATTTATTATTTCCATGTTATTGTCGTCATTATTCTTGCTTGTAGGATTTGCATTTATCAGTTCATTTTATTTATTTCATTTTAATACTACATTCGCATTGATTCTTTTGGACATCGATTACAAGTTGTTTTTCCCGTATTGCGTCATCGCCTATTCATTGGCTGGCTTCGAAATACAACAATACCCAATGGTAATCAAAATAGTCGAACAGTAGGCGGAGCCATTAAGTTTGATTGACATCAAAGAAAATATTTTCTTTCTTTCTTTCTTTCTTTCTTTCTTTCTTTCTTTCTTTCTTTCTTTGCTTATCTCTGTTTCGTGTTTGTTTCATTCAAATTAACATCCGGGTTGTTTTTTTTTCAACAGTTCTTTTTTTCTTTTGCTTTCTTTTCATGATATATATATATATATATATATATATATATATATATATATATATAAAAGATATATATATGTGTATATGTACAAATGAGTGTATGTGTACAAATGAGTTTACTAATTCCTCGTAGTAAGACTGTATATGTATGGAGGGGAAATATACGCACGCATATATACACGCATGCTGACAGAAACACACAAAAATGGAAACAGATCCAAGAACACATAGGGGTCAGTAAAACATTAAAAGATAAAATGCCGATAAGCAATTCATCATTTCGCTTGGACCAACTTTAATTGTTTTATGACCCTTCGCGCAGAACTCTTCATTGCCAATTCAAGATAGAAATTCGGATTACCAACACACAAACAGAGAATGTCTCATATCGAGAATATTTCACATTGAACATAAGGAAAAAATTAATTATTTTTAGTAATATGTGTAAATCTCCGCTTTTACCTGAAGACGGTCGCGAGACCAGAAACACGTGTAGTAAAATTATGGAAAACAAAGCATAATATTTTTTTCTAAATAAATCCACATTACAACCAAAAACGTTTGCGGCACCTCGCGTCTCTTCTTTTTAATATATATATATATATATATATATATATATATATATATATATATATTTCCATTGATTTTCTTTACTTTTTCTTTCTTTTTTCTTGACACTTTTATCAGTTTTTGACATTTAAATATATATATATATATATATATATATATATATTTGCAAATTCCCATAAAATTGTTACAGGTCCTATCTCTTTAACCAGTTTTATATTTAGTGGGTGCTACTGCTGTTCAACCTGATATAAGAGGGTTAGTTGTTTCTGAATATTTATCACAATCTGCATTTCGGGTTAACACAATTTTTCAGTTTGTGTGCTTGGCTATTTCTAGTTAGAAAGAATTGATCTTATGCAGCAAGAATATACCCTTCGTTTCAGCTTTTAACCGTGCACCGCTTAACCACTAATGAGTACGCGGTTCGTCTACATCAGTTTGCTTGGTACGGGCAGAGTATTGACCATGAAGAGGCTTATCTTGCCATCATTTCTGCATTTGGCATATCACATTTGCTTTTGCTTTCTTTGTTATGTTCTTTGTCGCTGCACTCAATGTATTATGGTTTATTTGCACTTCTTCGTCCACTTGAAATTTCTTTTTGAATTTCTTGGCTTTCTTTATTACCGAACAAAGTTCATTATTTCTTTCATGTTCTTTGTAGTTCATCCAGTCTTTTGTAGTTTCCAGTTATCTTTGACGACCGACTGTTGTAGGTTAGTAAGACAGTTCTAGTTGAACTAATCCTCTGCCTCCGTCGGATCTGGACACTTACAACATCAGCCTTAGTGTTATGGGATCTTATCCATAATAATAATAATTCCATACTTAATAAATACTGCGCCTTAGGAGTAGGCAGGGAGTCAGTAGTTCAAGTCTTGACCGGCTGTTCGGTTGAACTCTCTGCCTTCGGGCGGGAAGGAATCCGAACGAGGCTACGCCGAAGGGCGGAGTCTGTTTCGGGGAGGTAAACCGGCCCTCAGCCCGTTTATACGGGTTCAATGGGCATATTTTGGGGCCGAGCCCACGGGCTCAGAGAACCCACAATAAATAACCTACCATGCTGCCCCAGTGGGGGGGGGATGAATATCGTCAGTCGCTGAAGTCTTGACCGGCTGTTCGGTTGAACTCTTCCTTCGGGCGGGGAGGAACCCGAACGAGGCTACGCAGAAAGGCGGAGTCTCTTTCTGGGAGGTAAACCGGCCCTGAACCGTTTATACGGGTTTAATGGGCATATTTTTGGCCGAGCCCACGGGCTCGGAGATCCCACGTTAAAAAAGCGGCCTTGTGCCACATGATGCCCCAGTGTGGGGGGGTGATTGAATATCGTCAGTCGTTCAAGTCCTGACCGGCTGTTCAGTTGAACTCTGCCTACGGGTTCAATAGGTATATTTTTGAGATCCCACATTAAATAACCGGCCTTGTGCCACATGATGCCTCAGTGGGGGGTGGTGACTGAATATCGTGCGTAGTTCAAGTCGAGTCAAGAGTCGAGTCAGAGGCAGTCCGAAACAGAGTCGCGTTGAGACAATTACTGCAAAACATTGGAATAGTGATACTGGTCGAGACTACATTGTTCTCTCTACAAAACCTGATTGTTCATACTAACACTTTCTACTTCTTTGTATATATTCCTGTTTGTAATATATCTGTGTTATTCCATATCCGTGTTCGAGTTCTTCTTTATTGGTTCTACCTTGGACTATCATCGGGCTACAAGAAATCGGACCATAACACTTAGTATGATGCATGTGGTGCAAAGTGAGCAGCTTTCTCGTTTTGACATTCATTTATTTAATGTCAGATATGGTCCAGTTAAGCATGTTGAAACTGTATTGCACCTCAGTGTTTATGACTGATATTCTGTTTTATGAATTCAATTCGGTATTTAATATCAGACGCACACGCCTTTTCTTACTTTCTCCTTCATTTGGATCTGCTGTATTTCACCTCCTAGGTACCTATAGACTTCTTCGTTCCAGTTCCTTAATCTTTGTGACAAAATCTAGGTGTATTGAGTGTTTTTTCTGTAATTCTCCCTTTCTTGAATGTTACTTTTGCACATTTCTCTAAACCGAAATTCATACCTATGACATCACTGAAAGATTTTACAGTATTGAGGAGACGCTTCAACTTATTGTCGTCTTTGGCAAAGAGTTTGATATCATTCTTGTAGAGAAGATGATGAAATACTTTCCTGCTTACTTTGTATACATAGTTATTACCGTTAAGTTCATGTAGAAGGAGGATTAAGGGCAGGCAAAAGAGAAGAAGCAACAGGGAGTCTCCTTGAGAGATTCCTCGTCGGATATTGGAGGTGGGAATGCCTTTTGCTTTATTTGGGTATAATGTGGTTTTTCTATAGTTTCATGCTATTTACTATCACTGAAGAGACTTTGTACATTTCCAAAGCCCTACGGATCCAAGAGTGTGCAAAAATATCAAAAGGTTTACGGTAATCTATTCAAGCTACGCTAAGATTTCTACAGCTTCATGCTATATTTAAGGAAATTTACTATCACCGAGGAGAATTTTTACATTTCTAAATCCCTACGAAACTAAGAGTGTTGCAAACTATCAAAAGGCGTAGGGTAATCTATCCAAGCCGCGTTAAGATTTCTAACTTTTTTCCTGAAAATCTTTAGGATGGTTTTATTTATTAGCAGTCAATCTTTGCAACCCTGTGAACATCTTCAACATCCATTCTGTTACAGAGTAAGTACGATTCGTCAGGACAGACGTGATTAGTTTATATGTGGTTGACAGACATGTTATTGACCTATAATGTGTTTAATCATCTGTTTCATCTGTTTTTCGTATGAGATGTGTAATACCTTCAGTGGTTCATTCTGGAAAGGACTCCGAGGTATTTATAGAATGTTTTGGATTGTTGCCTTGGTGAATGCCAATTTTCTTCTCAAATTCTGATTAAACCTGATGTATAGAATGTCTTTGAAAAATTGAATGATATTGTGTTTTTTAATGATTTCCTTGAATTGAATCAAGTCTCCAGCCCTCTCTCACCCTCAAAACACCCCACACCTTAACAGACCCGCCCGATGCTTAAAACAGAAGAATTTTATGTGCAAAAGGCAAAAGAACATTGAAAGATCGGTAAAATGTTTTGTGGCCAACCGAATCCAAATTTGAAGAATTTGGCAGTAAGACGAGAGTGTATGTAGAAAGGAATTCAGGAGAAAGACTGAATGATGAATGTATGGTTCCAATAGTTAAGCATAGTGATGGCTCTGTTATGTTTCAGGCTGCATCTAACTTTGGTAAAGATAAAGTAAGCCAAGTCTAATACTTCCAAGAATGATATACCGAATGTAACATCAAAATTGTCCCAATCGTTTAACAGCATGGGATAATTATCCCTCCCGCAAAATGTTTAATATCTAAAGAACCACTAAACTATTTGAGTTTTTTTCCAGGTTTTCAGATAAGACGTTTAGCCATCTTGACACCATTTGTCGTAAGAACCACTGAAAAAAAAAACCTTTGAGTTATTCAACTAAAAAGGGAGCAGGTTAAATTTTTTTGTGTCAGCCCCACTATGTCTTCC